>LR544917.1:0-31195 GCA_900536305.3 Caenorhabditis sp. 40 LS-2015 | reverse complement strand
TGGGGGAGTACTTCTGACCAGGATACTCGTTTTTTTTTTTTTTTTTTTTCTAACGAAAGCACATTTGACGACGTATCATAAGGAGAGATTTATAATGAGCTCGGTCCAACTTCTGTTTACGCGCCGCTTCGTCTACCTTTTCGAGAAATGCCCTTTTCCCCTTCCACCTGACCATCCCATTAGTGTGACGTATGAATGGAGCGTGATTCTTGACTTTATTTTCACTTTGTATCTAGGTGAGAACTTTATGTCGTTTGTTAGCGTCTAGATGAGTTGCTCGTGTAATTTCTCTCATTTCTACTTTGCAAATTTCGAATTTCGGATTGTTTTCTAGTTGAGGGATTATGGAGGTCTCTAACAAGCAAAAAGGTTAGAGCCCTCATTATCTCTTAACCAGACAAAGTCTGTGATTAGAGGTGAGTGTTTACATTCATGTTTTATTTTCCGGGTGTTTTGAAACTGCGAACTTCAATTCAAAAGCTCATACCTCGATTTCTGGAGGTCTCCAGCGTGGGTTTTGAAAACGTTGAACTACGTTTCAAGATCTCCTTAAATCAATTATACTACTCACTAACTGAAATGTTATATTCTTCGGAATTTTTTCTCATTTCAAACCAGACTACCCATGCTGTGCCAACTTGCTCCCTTTCATCCCTCCTACAAACCTTTCGAACCCTAGTCCATTGCGGCCAAAATCCAATTTCACCAAATCTTTCTTCTTTTTTGCGTCTTTTTTCTCGAACCATCTTGCCTGATGAACATTTCTTCTATGTTAAACGAATTTTGGCGGAAGAATGGAAAGAACATGATTGAGTTTGTGTGAGCGACAGCAGTCTTGTGGCATCTTCTGTTCAGAGTTCTTTGCGTTTGGCGACTCGTTGCACGTATCCAAATTAAAGATCAGACACCGATAGAAAAGTCGAGAGCAGAAACAGTTTTCCTTTTGATTGAAAGTACCGTGAAAGGAGTAATTTAAAGAAATCCCTGACCGTCACTTTGACAAACTGTGAACAGTGACAAATGTGGATTCAGAAAAAAAGCCCTGTGAACTTTATGATCTATTTGTGATAGTGGCAATTGAACTGATGATCATTATTCCATATCAGTGATTTTGCTGAACTTCAGAGTATGGAGCTGTATATCTTTCACACACCACCTCTATCTCGCAACTTCGTATTCTTCTTCTCTTTCATCCCTGAAGGATGCAAACTCGACGAGAAGGAACAAAAATGTTTCGAATCAAATTTCGAAAAACGCGAACTTCGTTTGGCAACATTTCTTGCCGAGTTCTCTCTGTCTGCCTAACCTCGTTTTGTTAGTTCGTTAGGATGTCCGTGATTCGATTTCGTTTTTGAGAATGTTCAAGAAAAGTGAAAAGGAGGCCATCAGTTTGTGAAAGTTTTGACGAGCCATGGAAATCTTCAAATTCAATTTACTCGAAGAATCTTGTGCATGAGAACAGTGGTTCCGGGTTGCAGACTCAGGGAAATGAGTGACGGAAAAGGCACACTTATTTGTTGTTGTGTACAGAAGAGGTGATGAGCACTTAAGAGCCTGTGAAAGTAGGGACTCTTTTTTCCAAATCTATGTGTTCCGGCTCAGGGTACTTTTTGTTATTACTTGTCGATAAACGCACATGAACACAAATTTCAACAGTTGCCAAGTTTATTGTTGGTCTTCAATCGTTGAATAGTATAATTGAGGCATAATAACAAACATCTGAAGGTAATAAAATTGGTTGTACTATAAAAAAAAGGAGAGCAGTTCTCTTTCAGCAGTGGGTTTGTGTCATTGAGGTAGACTAATAAGGTACAACAAAAGAAGTGGCTACGGTAATTTAAAAAAAGGAAAAATGTTAAATCTAAACAATAATAAATTACGAGTGGCTGCTGGTGACGTGCAAGTAGGTCTCAGCGGTGGAGTTTCCAAACTCATTGCTCGCGGTACAGTAGTAGGATCCCAAGTCAGCAAAGGCAATTTGATGGATCATAAGACTACCGTGACTTTTGATCTGATAGCGTCCCTTTTGCTCGGTAATATCCACTCCGTTGAAAGTCCAGGTCCAGTGAGCGGGAATGTCCGATGCGCAAACAAGGGTGGCAGTGTTCCCTTGATTCTCAGCTCGTGAGTCGGTATGAGCTACAATCTTCGGAGCAACCTTTGGCTCTGTTGGGCACTCCTTTGATGAACCTTCTGAAAACAGATAGTTAGCCAACGTAGTTATCTTCCGTCTAGCTTACCAACAACAATCTCAGCTGAGCTCTCCACCATGGTATGTCCATTAAATCCAAAGCAGGTGTACACCCCGGAATGCGTTGATTGAGCACATGGAATAGTGAGCATCACTGCCATGATTCCAGTCTCGGTTGGCTCGCGTCCACGGTTCATGAGCTTCTCCTCGAAGTTAATGTTACCGTATACTCCTTGGGAGATGATCACTCCGTTGTGAGCCCAACGAATAGCTGGTGTCGGGATGCCACCAATCTCACAGTGAAGGGTCAAGTCTTCACCGGAAACAATGGTCTTATTCTCAACAGGAAGGGTGACTCCCAAAATGGCCTTGTTCGCGATCCATTTGTTATCAAGTTGATGGATGAAGTTGATTGTAGCTGGATCCAACTGAATATTTGAATTTCAAAATGACAGGAGTACTCGGTAAAAACTCACCGGGTTCTGAACCACACCACCAGCAGTCATGACACTAACCATAGAAAAGACAACAAGAATCAAGTTCATGCTGCACATTTTGGGGGGAGAGAGTCCAAACGAAAAATGCTCGGAGACTCCTCGGACAAGTGACTGAATGTGCCGAGGAGCTGGCGTCCGAGAGAAGTGGGCGGAGCTAGTTCCTCACTCCTTCTTGTTGGGAGCGAAAGACCCCAAAAGCCGCACTGAAATCGAGTTAGGTGTTAGTGGCACAAACTCTAGGGACATGATTACGTTTTGTAAAATACCAGAGGAATTTATTGAGACTGTGAAACTTTAACAAGAAATTTGAACATTAGCGACAAGAGTGAATAAGTGATCATGCATGAGATGCGGAATCTTATATAAAATTACAGATTAGCCTAAAAAATGTAATACCAATCTTTAGAAGAAAATCTATACCATGAACAAGAAGAAGAAATCTATACCATGAAAATACAAACACCGAACTGTTGAACAGAAAAGAAGAACAGAAGAGTCGAAAAATGGAAGACGGAATGGAGAAATGAATGGATGGTTGAGAATCGGACGTGACGTCAGTATCGTTGTAGCAGGAGCAGAAAAATGAGAGATCGAGTGGAGAGACGGAGAAAAGTTAGCCTTGAGAAACTGAATCGAAGAAGAAGTATCAAGAAGACACCGAACAGAACATCAAATGAAGAACCAGAGAAGTGTGGAAATGTGGGAGAGATGGAAACAGAAGAAAGAAAGATTGTGGAAAAATTTCGAAAACGTGAGCATTGAAAAGCTTGCTCATTCCAACTGCGAGACAATCGTTCTGTGGTGCACCTCTGCCTTCTTTGATCTCTCCTTCTTGAGAATCGATTTGATCTGAAATTTTCACAATTCATAACAGAATAGGCTGAATCAAAAGAATCTTACCTGATCTTCTGTCAGATCTCTGAATGGAGTGCTGTGGCAACTAAGTGTCCCACAGCGACAATCCAAGACTCTCCCGTAGTCGACGCCGTAATCGATTGTGAGCTGAAAATCAGAGTTTGATTTGGATACTCTAAATCTACTCCAACTTACCTCTTCTCCTGAGAATATGTCACGGAGTGTGACGACGACGAGCTTCATTTGAGATGGGGAGAATCCTTTCTGGAAGACCCGAACAAGAGCCGAATTTGGCTCACAATTGTGGTTAAACATTCGAGCGATGTTCCCGAAAACTTTCGGGTCGATGTACCAGTTTTTCTGGTACGTTTTCCCCATTTGAGTTTTCAGGTTCTTCGGCCAGTTTTCCATCAATTTTGAAACTTTGTCACCCAAGTTTCCATACTTGGGGTCATAAGTTTTATAAATATAATCATTATTGTCTGGGTCTCTATTCCAAAACGTTGTCATCTCCCCACTGAAATGAGCAATAGGAGTGCCTAAAAAATCAAAATGTGTGAGTAAAGATACACTATTTGATTCACCTGAAGGGATGGCGTTCTCCGTGGTTACCTGGAAGCCAAGTTTCTCGTCTTTGCGCTCCAGAATCAAACTGTTCAAAGAACTCATCTTCTCCATCAACATGAGTACGTTGTTGCTACAAGAGCCTTTACATCCGCACTCATCGTGGCAGGCAAAGCCTATCGTTTGATCATCCGATCCGACGTTCAACTTGATGGCCTTGAATGTGTTCTGAAGAAAACATTCATGAATGTAGTCTTGAACAAAAAACTTACGAAGTCTGTCGGCGGATAGAAACTATTTTCAGTTCCATTCTGGAGCGCATCCGTTTGCAGTCGCTTCAACTTGGCATTCATTTGGTAACACGGACACTCCTTATTCTCCCAGCAATTCACAATCGGTGTCCGTGAATGGCAGTCGCAACGAATCTGCAAACAACAAATTCAGGTTAGGTTGCAACTGGTGAGCTCTCATTACCATGTTGGCGCCTTTTTCAAAACATTTTTCCAGTTGCTCCAATTCCTGGTCCCGGTGCACGTTTTCGTTCGTGTACCGTAGGAAGAGTGTGCTGGGGACATTGCAGTCGGTGGGATGTTTCGTCCGATGGCAATACACCGGAATGCGGCAGGCGTTGAGACCACTGAAATTGGTCATGAGAAGTGCCCTCTTCTCTTCCAATCTGTAATTTCATCATGTCATAGAATAATCCGTTATCACATGTCTGGTTTTGTTGGAGATTGAAAAAACCAGGAAATGAAATTTTTAGTTCCTCACTTCTATTTTCAATCTGCTATTTCCGAATTCCATTGTTTTTTCTTTATTCAGCAAGGAGGAACATTTTCTATTATAATTCGCAGTCTGTTGTCACAAAGCGCACAGACAAAGTTCTCAGGATACCTCTCCGCGTATTTGACCTCTTCCCAGTTCAACTTCGCCGCGCGGAATTGAACGGGGAAGAGATCAAATGCGCGGCGAAACATCCTTTGAACTTTGTCTGTGCGCCTTTAAAAGTGTGCCAACAGACTGCGAACTTATAATAGAAGAATTCCGAGCAAAACCTTTTTTTGCGTAAAGATAGGTAATCAAATGTGCTGATTCTGAAAATCATGATGAAAAAGTTCAAGCCTCTTTCTACACCCGAAAAATTGTTTCAAAAAAGCCGTTTTCTAGAAAACTGGCTGGTGGTGGCCAATCTTTTTGTTTTTCCCACGGGTTTTTTTGCTCGAGTTCTTCACTGTTTCTACGGACTTTTTCTGAGGGAATCGAACTACTGTCTAATTTTTTGTTTAATTTTAGCAAGAACAATAACGCAAATCCTCACTTCTCTTCTCTCGGCTTTTGACCCTTTCCTTTCTCCTCTTTGGCAGCCTCTTCCGATTGTCTTCTTTGTTCCGCCGACATTTCATTTTTTCTTCTCTGAAGATTGTTGTAGATGGTCCTTGCGTCCACGCTGATGTTTCTCGCATCTGGAACCCTCGGAATCTCTCTTTTGTACAGATTCTTCAACTGTGCATCATTCTGGATTCCATTCATTCTTTTCTGTTCCGCGGCCAAATACTTTTCGAGTCTCTTGTAGGTGATCATCTTCACCGATCGCTTGACACGCTTTTTCATTCTTTCAGTGTCTTCACAAAATGGGATCGCATCAGGGTCTCGAACTTCGATCTGAAATTTCCACTTTGAGGATAGTTTTGATAAAAATTTGTCTCAATGCCTTTTCATTTCATATCGAGTTTTGAAACGGTAATCCTGAATAACTCTCGAATTTGAATGTGTGTGTTAACGCGCGTAAACAACTGATTTTTCTTACTAGAAAACACATCTGACCATTCTGAAGATCAGTATCAACATAAAAAAATGATGATCTCAACTTGCACTAAACAAATCTTTGAAAAACGGAGTGTGTCTTCCCAAACTAACCTTCGAGTTCTTCTCATCAATTTCAGCACTGATCGCTTTCTGCCTCTCGGTACGTTCTCTTTCTCTCTGCTCCTTCTTCTCTTTCTCCTCTTGGGAAGGAGTTTTTCTGAACGACGATCCTTGTTGACTCTTGTTGACAGCTGCACTTGATCGAAGAATTGGCCGTGTTGAATCTTGATGTTCATCTGAAATGAAGTGCTACATACTTTACAGACTTCTGATTTTGAAAAATCTTACCATCAGAATCGCTGTTCGCAACTTCGCGATTACGAAGAGCTCTTCGAGAGTCAACAGATTGGTGAGCATCCAAACGAGTGTCGCGAGTTGAGCTCTGGAATGATAAGTATATTCTGTTGACACGCCAGTTTTCTACCCACCACATGTTTCATCGAAGTTGCCAAAGTCTTCACTTTCTTGATTTGCTTGGTGGATGGAGCCATCACGAATAAGTTCACTCTGAAATACTTGAGGATTGTTTTTCTTTTTTCGAATTCTGGCTAAATTTGTAAACAGTCTTCACAAAGTGAACAGAAAAGAATGGAAGCAGTTTATTATAAGACGACAAAAGTGAACTGTTCGAACCGCGCGGAGTGTTGGTAAGGTGAATAGGCTGCGTCCTGGGAGTAGGAAGGGTGGACGGTCCAGTAAGTGCCGGTTGACCAAACAGCAGAGAATAAGACATGCGATAGTGGTCCCCCTACTATCCGCTATTGCACTGTGAGAGGGGAATGCATGTTGTTGGTAGGAAGAAAGTGCAAAGGTTCGCACCCTCATTTAAATGCAATCTGTCGAAAGGTGATATAGCAAGTAGTGCCGAAACGGATCTTTGTAGAAGTAGACAAATGTTACTGTTTAATGATAAGCTAAAAAAAAGCAAAAGGTAAAATTGTACTTCCGGAAACCTTCAGAAAACCTTCAGAAAACCTCCGGAAACCTTCAGCAGAGAATAAGACATGCGATAGTGGTCCCCCTACTATCCGCTATTGCACTGTGAGAGGGGAATGCATGTTGTTGGTAGGAAGAAAGTGCAAAGGTTCGCACCCTCATTTAAATGCAATCTGTCGAAAGGTGATATAGCAAGTAGTGCCGAAACGGATCTTTGTAGAAGTAGACAAATGTTACTGTTTAATGATAAGCTAAAAAAAAGCAAAAGGTAAAATTGTACTTCCGGAAACCTTCAGAAAAAGAATACTCTAGACCTGGTACAGTGGTTCTATTGGACTTAGGATATCATGATTTTCAATTAGTCATGGATCAAAAAATGGAAATCCTGTCGCGAATTCGGAGGTGGCAAAAGTCCCCCACTATCAAAATCTCTTTCAATTCATTTCTTATTCTCTCTTGTTCACTTTCCCAAATATAATCTTCAGAGTCAACTACAGTGCCAGCAGCTTCATTTTTCCCATTCCGTTTGACATGCTTGCCATGTGAAACAAGCTCTTTAGTAAGATGAACTGCTCGAGAACTGACTGGCAACCCCGTTCGGTTTAACCAGTTGGCAGTGAACGGTACACATCCAGGTGGACTTGACCCCTGCTAATCGCAACAACAGGACAACGGACGCACGGACGCACGGAAAGAAAGAAAGAGGAACTATGAATGCATTATGACAGTTGTTAGTCCGGACCAACAAACGGGAAAGCCTCAAGGAGAACTAGTGTTGAATGATTCGACATTAGAAAGTTCAAGAAATTTGACATAGATCAAATGAAAGAAATACAAATTTCTGACTCTTAAAATGTTTTCAGTTCCAAACAAAGGTATCGGGAAAATCCAGGAACATATGTTGATGTTAGTAATCTTTTCAACTATAATTAAAACCATTAATGTAAACCATTTTCTTGAATGGGAGTTGTGCGCCTTTCTCTGATGACCACAAAGCTCAAGTAGCAATTATTAATATCCAGATGTTATCCCATTTGATGGATGTAGCAGACAGATGGTAGATGACCCAGCGGATTGCATTTTCTGCATGGTGGTCGTCTTATTTGGTCAATTGCTGTTGAAAAAAAGAAAACCTGCAGTAAGATAAACAATTTGACGACATCAAATTGGAAATAGCTTTTTGAAGCTTGAAAAATCGGCTTCGAATCACTCTCACTTTTTAAAGTAATGTAAATGTATTGAGCAACTTTGTATCTCCATTTTGTAGCTGACAACTTTTTTCTAAAATCTGCTTTCGAATCGGTGAGATGACGTATAGTGCTGAGAAGTTTTCAACAATTTTCAGTTCTCAATTTTCAGTTCTCAATTTTCAGTTCTCAATTTTCAGTTCTCAATTTTCAGTTCAAATTTGAATCTTGTTGCACTGTTTAATCATTTCAATTAGTCTATCTGTTTGATCAGCGTTGGTTACAATGTGAAATTTTTTTTGGTAGTGCTCTCAATTTTAGGTTAAAAACAAAAAAGTTTATTATAACAAAAAAAGTCAAAAAAAAAAACAAGTAACAAGACAAAGTAAAACAAACATGAGAAGATAAATAGGAAAACAAGAACAATCTGGATATGGGGAAAACATTGTGGAGCAGGTGTCAAGTGAAGACTCAAAATGTGTAGGGAGGTCAATGGGGACTGGCAAAGAGAAGAAGAGAGAGTGAGAGAAAAACCGAGATCGAAGGACAACAGAAAGACTATTGGAGATCGAACAAATTTACAGTTACATTTCATCTCAAAACGTCAACTTTCCTAGAACTTGTTGATGATAATAACTGTACTTTTCAGCATATCTGTCCTTGAGCATGGTAGCCAGCTGAAAAAAAAAACAATATTTTTCGAACTCAAACTAAAAAAAACTCACATCTTGCTGCGAAATGTTTCCCGTTTTCGTGTTCACACAGCTGATCGTACCGCATTTACACCCTCCTCTTGGAAATTTATAATTCGGCCCGTAATCGATGGTGGCCTGTAGCAAGACAAAGTTTAGTTAACGTTTTTGGAAAGTGAAGTTACATACCTCATCTCCTGGGAAGATGGGCTTTATGGTGACCAGAAGGAGGCGCATGTGGGAGGGGGCCAAGCCTTTCTGAAAGACACGGACTGTGTCAACATTTGGCTCGCAACTGTGGTTCAGCATCCTCCCCACATTTCCTATCTTCATGGTATCTACATTCCATTCTTCCTTGTAGGCGCTGTTCATCTCTTTCTTCAGTTTTGGCGTCGCGTTTGGAATGACTTCGATCGGGTTGTTTTTAAAATTCTTCGAGTCTCCAAAATTGATATTAAATGAGTAGTGATAATTTTTGACGTCCAACTTCTCATTATCAATGACTTCCCCGGTCATATCGGCGATGACGGTGCCTGAAATTTCTAGTTTGAGTCATCAATTTCGAAAAAAGCGCGGTATAAACTTACCAGGCGGGAGATAATTGAGACTCCCACACTGGAACCCAAGGGCGGCATTTTTCCTCTCGAGCTCCAGGGAATGGAGTTTCTTGTCGTACAGCAGTGTCGCGTTGTTTCCGCACTGCCCACGACAAGAGCACTCCTCCGAACACGCATATCCCAATGTATAAGATGATTTAAACGGGATCAGGTTGATTGGAGCAAATGAGGACTGTAATGTATTACTTGGCTATAAAAATTTTTGATGAAACTTACGAATTGTGTTCTGGAACCTGGAGCAACTGGATGATTTCCTTGGCCTTGAAACGGCATCAGCTTCCTATTTCTCTGGTAACAAGGGCAGTTCTCATTGTTCCAGCATTCGATTGGAGGCTGCTGCTCGTGACAATTACATTTATTCTGCAAAAGTTTTAAATGCTTGAGTGATTTCTAGGGTTCCAATAATCTTACTTCATAGATGTCCTTGTTCAGTTCCTCCTCCAAGCTCTTCAGTTGATCACATCGGTTCTCATATACATACTCGTATGTTAACGATTCCGGAATCTGCAAGTCTTGCAAGGACTTCGAGACGTCACAGAAAGCCGGAATCACATCTCTCTGGTTGCCCGTGATGTTGGAGGTTATTTGGATTCTCGATCTTTTTCTGAAGAAATCATCAGTGAGTGTAACAACGGTAAATACATATTTTGACTTCCTCCAAAATTTACTAGGTTTTAGAAACAGATATCAAAAAGTAATAAACTGGACGATTTGTTTCGAAAGCAATCATGGACCTTTTTTCTGTTAACCATTTTTTCATAACTATTACAGAAGCGTGGCCAAAAGTTCGCGAAATCTCTATTACATTAATTTTTGTGTATGAACTTACCCTCCTAGTTGCTGCCTGTCCGTTGAGATAGAAAATTCCGCAAGATTCTCCTTTCTGAACTTCTTCTTCTTCTGCTCTTGTTTGTTCTTATCAGCCTGCACCAACATTCCTCTGGCTTCCGATTCGAAATCAACTTGATCGGGGTGCATTGGAGTGGGTGGTGCGTAGTTGGCGCTCAACACTGGATCGTCTTGGATTCTTCGTCGGCGTTGATCCTCCGCTGCCACAAATCTCTCATTTTGATCATACACAATGGTTCTCGCATTCGCTTTCAAGGCTCTGGCCATTTCTTCCGAGTTCTCCGAGTACGGAACAGAGTTCGGGTCTATGATGTGGACCTGGAATTTTTGGATTTTCAAGCGTTCGTTATTAGAAAAAAACTCACTGGTGAAGTCACGGCTGGCAGAAGTGGAGTGGCAACATCCAAATCATTGTCCACATCCATTCGTGGCTCTACATCCACTTGCTCCTTCTCTCCATAGCCAGAAAACAGTCTGAGGAAGTTTCGAAGCACATTGCCAGTACTTCCTTGATTTTCTTGACCGTTTCTTCGAGATGGTACAGAATTTTGGCTTTTTTGATAAGAGGTTTTTGACGATGTTGATGGTTGGGAATCATCAGTCACATCGCGTCGAGCTTGTTTCTGAAAAAGAATCGTTTTTATATTCTCACTTTTCAGGTCGAAAGCAAAGCTTCCAGGTTCAATCAACAGTTGGGTATAGGTTTTGGTCAATCTCGTTTTTTCTCTTACCCTGTCTTGTCCTCTTTGAATGTCATCGTCGGTTTCTATTTTTCGTTTCAATGGCACGCGAGCCGCTTCATTCTGAAAAAACGATTGATAAGAAAGGAAATGAGCGATTTGTTCAAAAACTCACCGCATCTGTTTGCACCTCATCCTGGGTTCTGCCGAAGAAGTTGAACACGGGTTTGAAGAAGCCCCACATTTTAGAGAACGAAGTGGTAAACGACTTGGGAATGCGCAACGAAAACTGAAAACAGAACACTATGAAGAGACAGAGAGAGTGGAGATAAAAGAGAAATAGATGGAGAGGGGAAAGACTTTGCAAACACTGGTAAAAACAGCAACATTGGGATCAGTTATACGGAGAGGGGATCAATTTTCTGCGGAGAAAACTTCCGTGAACTCTCTAAAGCTAGAAAATGATACAAAAAATGGGAAAAAGTTGAAAAATGTAGTAAAGAACTGAGGAATGGTAATAATGTAAATAAAGACTATAGTAGATCTATCAGTAATGTATATTGGTGTACTCAATCTCCTCACAAGGCAATAAGACGAAGGATTCAAAACCGATTCATTTCCCGGGGTTTGTCCTTCAATCCAATACGTTGTAAGAAAGAAGGACGAAAAGAAGAAACGAACGTGCAACGAAATAATAGAAGGGATAGCATCAGTATGCGAGAGGGAGAGGAGAAGAGAATAAGAGAGGACCAGCGACACAAAGAAATTGGGGCAATGTGATGAAGGGTCTTCGCGGAGAGAATGGATGGGTGCCGAGAGAGTGAGAGTCATCTGGATAAAACAGCTGAGAAAATATCACTATTCAATGGGTTCTCACTCTTGTCCCCTCTTCCCGAAGACTATTTGGGCATAAAAATGTGGTGGGTGCTATCTGAGGGTGATCATTATCTTATATGTTGTGGGATACGTTTTACAACTTTTACGATCTAATCTGGTACTGGGTGCGTATGCAGTTTTGACTGGATTTGTTAATCTGGGAAACAAAGGATGCTAATCTCCAGAAATTCGATTGGATTTGCAGATGACGTAAGAAGAGCAATAGTTGTCTTTTGGGCTAAGGATATGAGACTCCATATTTAGACGCTGAGTAAGATTACTCAGGAAATCCAAGCAAAAAATGAAGTCGAGCATGTATCCCTTGATTCCGTTAGAAGAAAGTTTAACTGTTTGTTTGGCAGATGAGACCATATCGAGAATTCATCCTCCGGGAATCTTCCGGGAATCGATGTGAACACCTTCAAAGAGATTCCCGGCTCCTCCAGTTGAAAATTGCACAACCTGACTCAATCAACCCTACAGATTCAAAATTTGAGACTTGGAGTATTCATTCCTAAATCAAGTTGACTATGAATCATTTTTATTCGAACTAAATTTTGGTATCAAAAATGGAATGGGGAATAACAGAAGAATATATACAAATACATTAGGTTAAACATAACAGGAGTTCACATAAATAATGAAGGGTGATCACAAAATGTGACCAATCAAGATATGTGATTATTTCTCATCACATGGAAATGATATAGGACGCATCAAATCACATAAACATATCATTTTCATCACATTCATTGGTCCCATTTATCTTCCGGTCCGAAAAGCAGGCGGAAATACATCAAGTCGCTCAATAGCAGAAACTCCTCCCCTTCCTGCTTCTTAGTGGTCATCGAGTAGTGATACCAATACGTGTCAAAGTCCAGAACGCTTGACTTGATATTGACCAGAAACTTGAAGAAGTGAAGATAGAATTGTTGCAGATCGGTCTTGTTTCCCATTGCTTCATAAACCATGATTTTGGCTTTTATGAAGGTGTCGGTTCTCTCCGGCGACCAATCCACTATGATGTCGCAGTGCTCTCCGAACATCGTTGCTATATGATCATCCAAGTCAGTGAGGTCTTCTGAAAATCGAGAGGTTTATTTTTATTAGGAGAAATTCAGGTAGGGAATGATGTGAACGATGATCAGAACATACTCCACAATTTCAAGTCATTACCTGCTCGATAGTCGTAATCATTCGTCATCAGATGTTGAATATTGATGTGGTTTGAGAAACATTTGAGCGGATGGGGGTTGAGCTTTATCCGGCTCCACTCGAAATCGCGTGGCTTGCAGATGTTAATCGGTAGAAATGGTGGCTTCCAATGCCCGAAACTCATCACCATTGCAAAATATTGCTCGTCCATTTTTTGTTGATTATAATTGCTGAGCTTCTCGCGAAATACGAACATCAAATCAGCGGTAACGATCGCCTCAATGGAGTCATCGTTGATACATTTGACGACTTCCTGATAGAAACAATGCAACTGCCAAAATTCGAATGAGCCAGAGTCCTGGTAGAAGCTACTTCTCTCCGTCACACAATCCTCACAACGTTCCAAATCACGACGAAACCCAATGGGACCCGGCATTCGTTGCTCCCAAAAGTGGACGATTTCCTCTTGCAGTGGGTGCAGGCTTGAGCGAGCTGTATAGACAAATATAGGATCAAAAACTAAACTCAACTAAGACACCTTTTTTGAGTGACAAGATCACGCATCGAATACGACGAATCGTTCTGTAGTAGAATCCAACTGCATTCTTGATCGATCGAGACGCCTCGTTCCTCTTTTTCAGGTCGGCGAGACTGAAGCGTCGAATCAATGCTTCATCCTGTGTCTCCTTCTGTTTCTCGTCAGTTGGAGTTCTGAAAAAAAGCTCTATGTGCTATTGAGCATGCTTTGAACCCACTCTTCTTTCTTGTTGCGAGACTTCTTCTTCTTCTTTGAAGTAGAAGGTCCCGGCGTGTTATCTGGTGTGGGTTCCGAAACCTCCTCAGGCTCCGAAACGTCCTCAGGCTCCGGAACGTCCGCATCGGCTTCCGGGGCATCAGCGATTTCAGGGCTAGCAGAATCGTCAACCAAATTCGCTGGGAGCGGTATAACCGGTGGCACTTCTTCAATCGTGTCTTCTCTGAAAAGTCAAGTTATATTTTCCCTATTGAGCAAAAATCTCACTTCTCGTTAGAGACACGGCTGAAAGCAGAGTCGTGGGACACTGTGAAGGCACCATTCGATGAGTTCGCAATTTCAACTTTCATATCCGCATTTCCGGAATTTGAGGATGGTCCAGCGCCGTCAGAAGTGTCATCTTCATAATTTCCATCTTGATTTGAAAGCACATGATTTCTGTAACTAAATCTTGCCTGTTAGACTACTCGTTTCAAGACTCACGCATCGGTCACAGTCATGGCGGGAACATATACAAGTGCGACGTCTGGGTCCTCGTAAACATCTTCATTCGAAAGAACCTCTTTGATCGGCTGTCCTCCTGATAATGTTTTCATAATTGCTTGATGAAGCCGCGTACGAGCTTCTTCATTCAACTTCAAAACTTTTTTTACTTTAGGTTCGGCCTCCGGTGCTCTGAAACGATGAATATGATGCACAATTGGTTATGACAAAACTCACATTTTCTCTTCAGATGCGTTTGAAGTGCTCGGTTCTTCTTTCGATTGTTTCCGGTTAGAAGTTGAATTATGCTTAGTATCAGTGACATGAGCGGAACCGGCGGATGACTTGGGTGTCTTAGGGTGGCTCATTTTCCTAAAAATAGATAATCCTAAATCGGCTCCAACTCATCGAAAAGAAAAGAAGGGTTCTGACTACAGTGTCAAATTTCACTCACTCTTTTGCGTTTGAGCAGTCGAGTCGTGGGGATCTTTTCTTTTGTACTGAAGATGCCTGCTCCGGTTTTGAAGATTCCTTCTCTGGTGCCGGGAATGCCTGTTTTGATTGAGGAGACACTTTTTTCGATTCTTTAGATACTTGTTTTGGTCCAGGAGACCCCTTTTCTGGTACTGGTGATATCTTCTTCGTGTCTTGAGACATCTTTCTCGGAACAGAAGATACTTTCGATGGCGCTGGAGGTACTTTTTCCGGTCGCGAAGATACATTCACCGGTTCTTGACACTGTTTCTCTAGTACTGGGGACACCTTCTTCGACACGGACGGAACATTCTCCGAGCTTGAAGTCTTCTTCTCCGGTCCCGACACCTTCTTTTGTTCTTGAGATACCTTTTCCGGTCTAGAACATGACTTCTTCAGTTCTGGAGACTTCTTCTCTGGTCCCGTCAAAACCTTATTCTGTTCTTGAGATGACTTCCTTGGCACTAAAGATACCTTCTGCAGTTCTGAAGACACATTCTTCGGTACTGCAGAAATCTTTTCTGGTGCTGGAAATACTTTCTCAGGTACTGAAGACATCGTTTTTGATACTGAAGGCGCTTCCTTTGGTAATGAACCCATTTTCGGGCCTGGAGAAACCTTCTCCGTGTTTAGAGAGTTGCTCTCAATTTTAGTAGATTTTTTCTCAGGAACTGGAGACATCTTCTTTGGTAGGGAAGATTCCTTGTTCGCCAGTTTTGTCATGGTTGTCACGCTGATTGCACTGGACGTCTTCTTGTCAAGTGTTGGATTGGATTTGGAGGAAGAGACATGCATGTTCTCACTCAACACTTTTGCAAAAGATTTGCGTGGTGGAGCTGTTTCGGATTTTGGAGAACGGCTGAAAGTTGAAATTTGAGATTTTGTAATATTAAACATACAACGTACTCTTGCGAATCAGCGATTACAGATGCCACTGGTTTGGTTGTCTTCTTTTTCTCCACGTTGTCCTTGGGAAGTGCGGTTTTCGGCTCATTCGTTTTTGGAGACTCATCTTTCTTGGTAAATGTTGGTTGAGCGGTGGGCGAGGTGGAAGATTTCACTGATTCTTTTGCTTCTACTTCCTTACTCTCAGAAATCACATCTTTGTCCTCATTTTTGTTCTCGACTTTCACGATATTAGATTCAACTGATTGCTCGGCTGTTTTTGCAGTCTCAGCAACAGAGTCAGTTCTGAAAACAATCATGCCAACATCACTTCCTAAAACCATCTTAAGCTTACTTTGTCTCAACTTTTGGCACTACATTCCGCACGTCCAAGATTGCTGGATCTTTGAGAATATTCTTTTGCTCTTCCGGCTTTGCTTCATTTTCCTTTTCACTCCCAGTCACACTTGGCTTTGCTGTTTCAAAACTCTGCTTCTCATCTTTAATCGAAACTTTCTCAAAAACCAGATTATCCGAAGCGGCGGAGTCTGGGGTCAACAAATCGCTCACAACGTGTCCCGAGCTCTGAGGAATCATTACTTTGGTTTCGACGGGCTCTTGCCGCTTCCATGATTGGTGGTAGTCTTGCCTATCAGGACGAGGTCTTCTCTCTGAAAGTTACATGCTCTGATAAAAACGAAAAACATTTCTAGGGTCTCGAAAACTTGACTTTTCTACTCACCCACTGGTCTCCTCTCCTCATCGTTCTTTTCATCCCACAATCGACAGTCACGATCCTCGTAACTCTGCAATTTCTCCGACAAGGATGCGATTTGGTTCATATGGTATCCATTGAGCTTTAGTAGAAATTGAATGTTCTCATCCACTGCATGCGGGAATGGCAGTATTTGACGAACTTCTGGAGGAATTTCATGGCAGGTCTTGGACGACGCAGAGACGTGTGAAGGTTTGATTTGCTTGACATGATATTGTTGGTTGGGAACTAGTTGCATTTGATTTTCCATGAGTGGTCTTGGGTAGTTGTTGGATCCTTGCGAAAGATGATTTTGGCGTCCTGGGTGAGAGTAATTGCCACCTGGTTGCGTTTGAACCTGATTGTCATTCCAGTTTTGGTATTGCTGCCCTCTATGCCCATAGTCGTTGTTCTGAGATGGTGCTGAGCCAGCGTGATGGTTTTGATACATCGTTTTGTGAATTGGTCGTCCTTTCTTGCCGTAAGCAGTCAGCTCAAGCACAGTGGTGGTGTTCTCCTGCGAGAAAGGCGCATTACAATTTTCTTGACCACATTCGCAAATTTGGCGGCCCTGCTGTTGAATATTGCTGTATCCTTGATTCTGTGGATAGTGGTGGTACTCAGATTGTGAATAGTTGACTGGAGCTTGTTGTATCGCAACATTGGCATGTTGATGCACATGTGGTCCTCCGTATTGAGCTTTCTGCTGGCCTTTCGCATTTTGAGTAGAGTACGTGTTTCCTCCCTGTTGTGGGTGCTGGGCTGCCGGCATTATCATACCATTATTCCTTGGAGTAGTTGGCCCGGGCATCATCGTTGCGTTGTTGTTCCTTTGCTGCATTTGGTAGTTCTGTATGGGATACTGCTGTTGGACCGGTGGAGCGTTCGATGCATATGGTTGAACCGGTACCGGATGACCGTGTTGTCTTACTTGTGGACCATATCCGGTCATTCCTTGTTGCGGTACTTGTTGCGGTATGTAATTAGTAGAGTAGCCGGCTTGAGCAGGGGGTCCACTGTTAACCATAGTGTTTGGTGGAGGTGCATAACCCGGTCCATGGGGAGCACACGACTGGTAGTACGTTACCGGTCCATTATTCGGATTGAATGGAACCATTTGTTGATTAACTGGGTAAGGCGCATACTGGACACCCGGATACACACACATTTGTCCACGGTTGCCATTTTGACACATTCCAGAAGGTGGACATTGTTGCGGTTGGTTTGTGTTGTTTGGACGGGGATGATTGTTTGTGCTGCTCTGTTTTTCAGTTTGATTTGCTTGAGTTGGAACATTTGGAGTTGTGGGATTTGGTTTTGATGCAGTATCAGCGGTGGATGGTTGAGTAGATGATCTTGGGGTGAAGACTGGAGCAGTGGTGTTCCAGGAGGAAGTTGAGTCTTTGCGATCTGAAATTTGAACTTCTAGTTAGGAAACAAGCAGTCGGGTTTGCAACTAACGATCATAAGTTGAGTTATGAGCTTCTAAAATTCGTTTTCTTTATGCACGTTTCACGTCTTTTTTTTTTCTTACCTGATTCACTCTTTTGCTTCCCTTGGTCTTCCTCCTTAGTAGTTTTCTTCTCATCACACTTCTCATCGGGATCTTTCTTACTATCACCCTCTTCACTCTCACCCATGATGTTGTCTGAAAAAAGTAACATTTGTTGTGTTCCCAAATGTAAAGGTAAGAAAGGAAAGCAAAATGTCATACTGAGAGCTCATCGAAGGAAGGAAATTCGGGAAAGCAAACTGAGGAACCAAGACAAGCCGTATAAATCGGTTGACGAGAAGAGGAGACGAAAGACATATGAGATCAATCCAGAAGGAGGAGAGGGGCAGAGGGTTCAATCTACCTGAGTATTAAATGACGCAGATGTCAGAACAAAAAAGCGCATAGTAGTTATGACGACCTCCAATGGGTAATAGAAACAAGGACAGATATATAGAAAAATGAAACTTCTTGATATCAGTGATGACAGACATCAATGAAGAATCCCTATAACTCTCGGAGGAATACTGCAAAATTCCAAATCGGGAGCGTCATGGCAACGGAAAGAAAACACGTGAGAAACCGCGGAAAAAGCTTTCCAAGAGTCCACATCGAAGCCGAGATTAAACGAGAGGGGGGCACGTCGAGAAGTATAATTACAAGGCTGCTCGTTTGGTGGTGTGCAAAACACCAATAAGCTTCTCCTTTAATAACTAATAATAGGTGGAACCAGGTAGAGCTCTAATGGAGAAACCGCATTAAGAATTGTGAGAGAGGGAGGGTGTGGGGTAACGAAGGAGGAGGGGAGCACATTACCACCTTTTATGCTCCAAAGGGAATATCACACCACGATTTTGTTTTCAGCTGGAACTCGAGCGAAAAACACAAAATCAAATTGGCGTGAGCTTGTGATGCCCATTTGGCGCGGTGCCAGTCTGTGTCGTTTGTGTCTCCTGGAGCATAACCTATGACAACGGGCTCACGAGCTTATCTACCTAGGGAGAGAGTGAAGAGAGGGGTGAAAGACCAAAACAAATGAAGAGAATTCGAATGGAGAGCAACAAAAAGGAAGTGTGAAAAACCAGAAGCTTATGTTTTTAACACACTTCGAGTGAAACTAGTTGTTGTTGGGAAAAAGTGACGTTTCTGATAAAAATCAAATTTGGCCAGTTATAATTCAACTGATGTTATGAATTCCGTCTACAGCTCTAAATAAGGGATAAAATGACCTTCATTACAAATGAGAAACACAATCGAGCTAGAACTGTGAAGGCAAAACAGGTGAGTACATACTTTTCCAATCGGTATTTTAGATTCTGAATCTGCGAAGTCAAATTCATCGTGACTCTGTTTATGGGAAAAAATTAGACTAAAAAAGCCGAGGAATCTAGAAGATGAGGAAAACTTGAACGAATGATACACATCAGTAGAATGAACTTTCACGATGATGTGAATGATGTGAGTTTGGTCAAGCAAAATGATCAGTGAGCATGTGGAAAAGTTCAAGCCTTGTTTTTAGTTTGAACAAGCGAGTGAGAGTGAGTGTGAAGTCGAGTCAAAACAGAGTGCATACTGACATTTCGAGCAAAGAGAATGTGATTCACAAAATGTGAAATTCTAATGAGCCAATAAGGTACTCATTTGGCGTGCCTGTCGGTGGAAACCCTCGAGACGTTTTAGATGACGTTAAGTGTGAGGGATTAGAGCTTTTGAAATTTCCAAATCCGGTTTTGAAGAATAAAGAGACAGACAACAACAAATAAGATCTGATGGTGAGCAGAAAGATTGGTTGAGCTGTACTTTAAGATTTTTCTCTAAGAATCTCCAATCTGGACAATCGAAAGAGCTATTTGGCTAGCTGAGGAAGGTTCTAGAAATTGAGATATTTGCTCCGAAAGATGTACTTTTTGAAATGTTCAGACCGTCAATAGGCATTCACCATCTTTCAGAGCACATATTTCAATTTCTACGTTTGTGCAAATCGTAGCCTATTTCATTCGAAAGCCTTTGTATTGTTTCATAAAAGAGCCAATTTAGGGAAACATCCAGAAACTATATTCAAACCACCCTGTTGATCAAAACTACTTCAAATGTTCTTCTGTCGATTCGAGAGAGCAAATATCACAAAACTATAGAAACAGAAACTGCTGCTGCTGAGATGATGTACCTAAGACCACAAAGAACTGAAGATCTCTAGACACCTCAGCGTTTAATCCGAGATTAGAGGGTTTCTTTTGAGCAGCACAAAATGTGATATTTTGAAGGAAAAAGGAAGCGAAAAAAATTTAGTAAGGCATGTCCGAATGAGAGCGATTGAAACGGACAAGTGTTACCATCTGTCGACTTGGAGAAAAATGAGGAGAAAAAAGGGGAGGATGACAAAAAAACGGAGAAGAAGAAAAATGAAAAAGGGGGAACACACACACACAAAATCTGTTTGATAGAGACAAATGAATCTATCTGTTTGAATCACACAGAACAAGATGGTGTCAAATTAAAAGAAGCACTTCTCAAAAAGTGCTTGGTTGTAGAAAAAGTGGCAACGAAGAGTCGGGGGATTAAATTCATATTCACTGAAAAGGGGAAGAGAAGAAAAACGAGAAGACGTTTCTGATCTGACAACAAGTGAGACGAGAAGCGAGGCGGGGAGGGAATGAGAGGAGGCGATTCGAAGACAGAAACAAATTGCTAGGTGTCCCCGTCCGCGCGTGCGCACTTTTTCGTGTGCACATATGGGTGGCTGGGTGGATGGAGAAAACAAGACGACCAAAAATGAGGCGAAATTGTTGGAACGACTTCATCAGATGAGAAAATCGAGAGCGAGACGCAGATGGATTTCCACTCTTGACAAAACCGCATTAACTTGCTTATAGAAATAAATGTGAAGAATTCGAAACAAATTGAGCTCTGTGTGTGTGTTTGTGCGTGGTGAGAAATGAAATCATAACAACGGGAAATAGATTGACACCACAGTTTTGCAATCAGAGGAGAATTGATTCGTTGGAAAAACTAGAAATAGAGAGCAGCAGGGGAGACAAGTAGGTATAATGAGAGAAGGACAGAGTCAAAAAATTATGCGAGTGAGAAAAAGAGAGAGAGAGAGAAAGACAGCAATGAGATAAACAGCTGAAGTTGAGAAACAACTGGAATAGAAACTTGTCCGGTGCTCAAAATAGACCATATCTATCTGATGTTTGACATTTATCAAAGCTCAAGTTATCAAAGCATGGGTGAGCAGGAGAATGAGCCATAATCCTCACAATCAAATTACATTACCTACAGAATACTGAGTATTGGATGTGTGATGTGTGTTGAATTTCGAAACCAATCAAATCAGTTTTGAAGTTTTCGAAAAGTCATTTTTTGGACGTCTTCTAGGAGCATCAACATTTCTGAGCAAAAATCTAACATATTTATCATGCAAAATGATCTGAAAACAAGTGAGATGAGAAGCTAAAGTTCTTGATTTCTAGTTAATGGTAATAAACAATTATAATCAGTCGAAAAGTGGCTCACAGTTATCAAACACTTCTGAAACTTCGTGAGTGTATTGAGCAACTCTAGACTTCCATTTTCGTAGTTGATGACTTTTTCTAAACACTGCATTCAAGTGAGTTTGAGTCGGAAAAAGGCTCGAAACTTTTATAGAGTCCAGTTCAAGATAGAGTCTATATGAGCTACAGTAGTTTTCCAAAAAAGTGGTCACTACCAAAAAAAGCTTCACTTTAGAGTTGCTCTAGTCACTCTCCAGTTTTCAGAAAATTTGAGTAACTGGTCCTCATTACTCCAGTGCTCAAAGTTGACATCATTGTACTGAAAAATCAGTCTCACACTTTTTGTCTGTGCTCTCAGAAAAAGACAGCAATTTTCCAACTGTATTGAAGACGTCACTTGTTCTCTCAAATCTCGATTCCCTTCAATTTCAAGTCAGTTGAAATCGTGAAGTACTATATCGGGTTGGACCTCTATTCTTGAATTGATCTCCAGAAACCGGACGTGGAACATGTATCGTCATCTCGGTGCACCAGAGAGAAAAAGAGAGCAAGTGAACTTCGAGAACCTGAAACTAGAAAAAAAACACATTTTGTGCCGGTCAAGCTCTTTATTTTCGCTAAACATTTTCAATTACCGGTATATTTTTTAGCATGAACAACGGGCACGATAGTTTGGGGACAGAAATCAACACAATCATTTAGAGGCAAGAACATATTGAGGGATTGGATGGGGGAATTAAGTCATCCTGAACAATTCAAGGATATTTATGGGGATTAAAACGATCGAGGGCGTATTCTCTGGATGAGATGGTCAGAGGGTAGAGATTTGGAAAATAGGAAAGAAAGTTCCCTTAAGGGGAACAAAATGGGTGAAAAAGAGAAATACCAAAACAACAGATACTGAGGGAACTGCAATAATTTACAACTGAAACTTTGGGATGGGTCGTCACTTCCAGAATAAATAAAATAGTGCTTAATTGAATTGTGACTAGTTGAAACAGATTAAGAAGAAACGGAAAGCTTTTGGGGTTATGAGATCTAGTCGAAAAAAATCTAAACTATAGAGACAATTTAGGGGTGAAAAATAGAGGGGGTGAAAAAATGTTTGAATGGAAAAACAGGGTCATCGGGAACGCATGAGGAAGACGAGCAAAGTCCGTACTGTGTGTCTTTGAAGACGTTGGAAGTTGGCGATTCTCAGCGGCGGTAGTTCTGATCGCAACTCAGAACGGTCATCTGATACAATTCAGACAAAAATTTGATGAATTCTCCGTTATTGGTCGGCATTCCGGGAGTTGAGTCTTCGAACGTCATGTTCTCCAGTGCAAGCATGCAATCCTCGTCCTTCAGATTCAAGAGACGCACGAAAACTTCGCCGTCGATGAACGATTTGGCCTGAATTCGAATAATAATTAGCACAAAACATTTTATTCGGTTCTTACCTCATACTCTTTCCTCTTTTCCACAATCGGAAGATGCTTTTCAATTCTGCTTTTGAAATAATCGGAAGTGAGAAGACAGTCCACTGCACGTTTTAAGAGCACAGCCCACTCGGGTTTCAGAGATAGCCCCCAGCCAAGGTGACCTGCACTCGTGCCGTAAATGAATTGATGTTCCATCAAACACTGATGTTTCACATCCGACGAAGTCATCAGTAGTTGGGTTGGCGTTCTACCGAGATAGTAGTTCCCTTCGTGAGGCATAGTTGACGGATCATCTCCAGCTTTCAGAGGAATCATGTACTTCTGGATGACCTTGTTGTTGGTACTGGCGCGCATGTAGATTCCATTGTAGAGTATCATTTTGCACGCAGGCAATAACCACTTGTTAACTCGCTCCAGCTGATTCGTGTCGGTTCGAAGGTACTCAGTGGAAGAGGATTTTCCAGCGACGAGCACATGCTGACCATCAGTTTGCATTTCTTCAATTGTTTCCTCTTCTTTGACTGATTGACGTGGATGGATTTTGAACTCTCCGTCAGAACAAATGAGTTGGTATGTCATCAAGTCTTCGCCGGAGGAAATGAAAATCCACTGGCCATCAATTTCGACGTTAGATGGAGTCCCCTCGAATTCGTAATCAGCAGCGATACGGAACGTTGTCAGTTCATCCTCTGCCACGAGTATAAAAATGACAATGCGTGCGCGAGCACAATAGTCCAAGTGCGAAACGGCAATGAACAACTGCGAGTCGCTTCCTTCAACTCTCATCGCCAACACTCTGAAGTGAAAAATTCATGAAATTAAAAACTCGAAACAGCACAAACCTCATTACAACTTCGTGCGCTCCGTATTTGTGCACATGCACTCTATGCAGCGACTGACCGAGAACAAAGAGAACTGAACTGGTGTAGGTTGCTGGCTGAGAGTCGAATTCAAGCTGTCGTCCATTCTTTATTCCAGAATGCGAAATCAAATCTTCTTCAAGACAAGACGCCGTTTTGAAGTCGGCCATTGGTCCAGTTGCCACTCGATGCAAACCGACAGCAAGAACATCAATATCTCTGCTGAAGGCCACACTTGTGCATATTTCTCGCAAGTGAATAGTATATTCGCTCCTTCCGATATCCACGAAGTGAAAAGCATTGTTCGAAGAAGCCACAAGACGAGTTCTGAAAAAAAAGATTTTGAAAAACGAGAAGATGATAGAGAAATGTTTCATACAACTTTCTCAATATCAACATCCCTCAAAACGTGTTAACAAAATCCTAATTTTGATTTCAGAAACTTACGCCATCGTCGTTGTAGAACCATCATTGTAGAACATCGATGCCGTCTCGATTGGCATTTTCACTTCGCAGAATGCGAGACCTTGATTGAGGCTCGAAATGAAAACTGGTCGATCTCCACCAACAAAGATTTCATTCTTCATCCGCGTGGCCAGTCCATATATTCTGCTTGTGTCATATCTGATGAATCCGGTAGATTTCGAATTCAAATCAAGAGTTGAGGAATAAGCCAACATCCCGTCACTTCCAGTTATCACAATTGTTTTCCCAACAACGCAAATTCCGGTCGGATTCGCAATGTCCGTTTTGAACGTGAACAGCTGAAAACATTTTCATTCGAATCGGTTGAGACAGTTTTGAGAGAAAGAGAAAGAGAGAGAGAGAAAACTCACGTGCTGCAAATTTGGTAATGTCATCACCGCGATCTCAGAACAGTTTGCAAGTACGACGAGAACGTGTGTTGGAGCGGTGTGCGACTCAAGACGAGCTTCCTGGTGGACACTTGTGATGGACGTAATGGTGCTCGCAAATTTATGACAGCGGAATGTTTCAGGGACTACACCCTCTGGTTTTCTTGTCAGCATGATAACTTCCATTCGAGATTGAGCGAAGGTGATCAACACCTTTCCAGACATTGATATGTGTGCTTGTTGAATTGGACCAGCCCATGGATATGGAGTTCTCGTCCATTGAAATTCAGCTGTTCTTTTGATAACGTTGATGGTGTTGGGGCAGACTTGTATGATGGTTTCCTCATGGTCGAGAAGATGTTGAGCAGCAATTGTTGGGTCCGTGTCGAATGTTCCCTCGCCGTACGGTGTTACCTTGTATTCTTCTTTTTCAATGACAGCAAGCGCTGTTGTATGGTTCTCAGTGGAACTGAGGAGCAAGTTGATATTTCCTCTGGACGATCTGAGCTGCATGGAAAAGGCCCGTTTCACATTCTCAATCGGGATTGTTCTTTTGTTTTTGATTCTATAGAACGAAGACAACAATCGGAGAGAGCAATCCACTCCTTCACCACTCACTACCACTACGGTTCTTTCCTCACCGTCTTTCCAGAGAGCCATTTCCTTTATGGGTCCGAGGTTTCGAAAGTTTTGCCGACACTGAACATTGAATTTTTTTTTCTTCACAAAACAAAGAACTCACGGTGAGCGACGATTTTTCCGCATCGAAGTCGTATAGGTTGGAGTCGCCTGATCTCGAAACGTTGAGAAGTGTCGACTTCTCAATGACTAGAAACTTCCACGTTTGAGTTGAGTGACCGACTACGCTGGAGACCGGTTCCGAGCCCCCTGACGGGTCAATCCGAAGAAGATTTTGTACTCCGTGTGGGCCGGTGAGGAGGAGTCGGAGCAAAGACTGCTCACATGACCACATAACTCCTGACGAGATTCGGTATGAAGGAACATTCACGACCACCACACTCTGAGAATAATCGGATCTGCAAAAAAGAAACCTGTTGCTCAAGAAATCGATTTTCAGCTTGCATAGATAAAAACAGGCACAGCAAAAAAACTTACGAGACAATCACGATTTTTCCATCACCATATAGCACCATCGAAGTGTACTCCAATGGAGTGCTTACGAATCCGTAGGCTTGAGACTCTAGTTTGTGACACTTCCAATCGGTTAATGTTCCTTCGAGGTAATGACAAACGTAGATGCACTTTTCGTCTTTATCTTCCGAGAGCAGAGCCACGTCTCCACCAGACGTCATTTTGATATCGTATATTGGAGTTTCGAAAGGCAGGACACCATGTCTTCGCGCGACCCAATATGTCGAGAATTGGAAGCGGTACAAACTGTTTACACCCGTCATAGCTATCATGCTCATGGAACGACACGTGTCCAAGAACAATGTCTTTTCATCAACTACGACGCCTTTTCCGGCCTTCACCAGCTCATGGACCACCAGCTTGTTGTTTTTTGGATATACGATGGAGAAGTTCCCGGAGCAGAATTGAACACATATTATGTCGAGCTTCTATAAAATTATTCATTGGTACTTAATGAGTGAATAACGTCATACCGTATCAAGAAGTGGGACAAATCTCACTGACGAAACCTCTTCAGAGAACCAGACATCCTCTTGGGGAATCAATCTCTTTCCTTCGACCCGGCAAATCTGGATTCGCGGACCAGATGCAAACACCACGTGCTTATGAGGCAAGTCTGTAAAATTCGTAATCTTTGTCACTGTTCTATTATCTAGCTAAAAAGGTGAACTTACTGAACATCTTTCCAACGTCCGCATCCCTGATGGTGGAGTCCAGGATGGCAGGAACGACGAGATGAGTGGTTGGCTCCATATGTTTAGACATTGATGAGACTGAAGTTGAGTGTGAGATTCTGAAAAAAATAGAAGTTTGACTAAATTTTTTGAACTGCGATTACAGATGTAATACAAATATGCAAAACAATAGAACCAGAAGATCAAACAAGGTTTGGAGGAATGAAACTAGAGGTTTCTAACCAGAACTCAGAAGTGAACTGGGAAACAGAGAAAGCGTTTCCAGACAACAGGAATATAGTTCTTTTGTTGTACAACATTATAGAGCCGCAAAGTAGATCAGGAATTCAAAACTTGAAACCTCAGAATTTCGTTCTCTACTGAGAAAGTTAACGAGCACCCCTACAAAAGATGAACAGATGAGCTGTGCAAAACGCCAGGAGTGCTCACGCATTTCACAGAATCAATTCAAACTAGCGATATATTACGAATGGTGACGATCACAATGAACGGTTATAAAAAACAGAAACCGTAAGCAGAGATGCACAAAACCAAAAATGGTTGAGATAGTGGTCAGCACTAGGCAAGTCGGCTGAGTTGAATGGATAGTAGACAAGAAAAGGGAAAAGAGAGATGCTGAGTGGTGATGCAGATTGTTGGAGATCGTCAACTTGCAAAGAACAGAGTGTGAGATTGGTGGGAAGATCAGGGTGTGAGCGTTATGCAAATGCGCTCTATGGAGACTGTGATGCAGAAAGTTCGAGATCGTCAACTTGCAAAGAACAAAGTGTGAGATTGGTGGGAAGATCAGGGTGTGAGCGTTATGCAAATGCGCTCTATGGAGACTGTGATGCAGAAAGTTCGAGATCTTCAACTTGCAAGGAACAGAGTGTTAGATTGGTGGGAAGATCAGGGTGTGAGCGTGATGCAAATGCGCTCTATGGAGACTGTGATGCAGAAAGTTTGAGATCGTCAACTTGCAAGGAACAAAGTGTGAGATTGGTGGTCTGTATGTGCTTCTAACATCGTATGTATTTTTTTACAGGCTATGCAACATCCTCCGAATGAAAAATGCTACTGAAAATGTCAACTGCAAAATGTAGATCGCAATGAATTTTATCGATAAAGACGTGGGAAACATCATCGCTCACAAAAGCGTTGATTACTCTTAAACTTTGAAACCTAATTGACTTCCTGAGTCGGTATAGCTGTGATGAGAATTTTTTTTTTCTTTTTTTTTCGAAACATGGGACCTAGGAAAGTAGTTTCTTAATTTTTAAAGCAAACCAATGCAAATAAGAAGATAGCCTGGGCGAGCGCTAATGAACGAGGGAAAAAAACCAATAATAAATGATCGAGGTTGCCGACCTATAGGATCCGATGGATCGAAGACAGGGTTGACCTGCTGGCCTCTGCTCTGTTGTGCGCTCTATGGAGATGTGACCTTCCCACAGAACACAATGAATTGATTGACCAAAAACAAAATTTTAATATGACTTCAAGTGGTGCAACATTGATCGGGAATGATAATAGTTGAGTAAGCGAGAGAACAGTTGGAAGTGATTTGGCAAGAAAGATCAGAGATTGTTAATAGGCGAATGAGAAAAAATGCGCCCGCGCTCCACCGAACTAAAGCGTTAAAGAACATGAGCCTTCGACGATTTTCTACTATTATTTATTTTTTCTCTCTGTTTGTGCTTTTTGCCTTCACTTCACGAAATCTTCACTAATAACATTTGAAAACTTCCGTATGTTGCTCTGGATGTACGACCTTAGATCTCAGCTCCTACTGAACCGATTTTCATGAATCTTGGACCAGAAGACTGGAAATGGGGTCCCGTTTATGCTCGTGTGTTTAGATTTTTGACATCTCAGTAATGAACAAAGTTACAGATGTTCTCCCACTTTTCCAGCGCTGATTTTGGGAAAATTCGGAACGACAAATGTGTAGCGCACCTTTTCTCATACTCAAAGTTGACCGATTTATTTGAAATTTATACAGTTTATTCCTGAATATCTGGGAATGATGCCCTTCTATTTCGATTTTCGATTCATCAAAAAATAGGGTCTCGAGGACGTAGAAACTCCCATTTTTAGGTTCGATCAGTAGATTCAGTTTTGAGAAAAGAGCAACAGGCTCTGGATCTCAGTTGGAAGGGCCGGAGGCCCTGACAGAAAAGCCGCAGTCTCCGAATCTTATTTGGAAGGGCCGGAGTCCCTGAAAAAAGAGCCGCAGGCTCTGGATCTCAGTTGGAAGGGCCGGAGGCCTTGACAGAGGGGCCGCAGGCTCCGGATATTAGTTGGAAGGGCCGGAGGCCCTGAGAAAGGAGCAGCAGGCTCTGGATCTCAGTTGGAAGGGCCGGAGGCCCTGACAGAAAAGCCGCAGTCTCCGGATCTTATTTGAAAGGGCCGGAGGCCCTGATAAAGGAGCCGCAGGCCCTGGATCCAGTTGGAACGGCCGGAGGCACTGACAAAGGAGCCGCAGGCTCTGGGACGGGGACTCATGCAAAGGCCAGGAGGTGGAGCCCCCCGTCAGTGAGGCGTAAACCGACTGGTGATTCATTTCGCACAAAATTTCTAAAACAGTGGGACGAGGATCGCGCGATCGAGGATCGCTCGGGGCGTAATGAGCAAGGAAAAAAACCAATAATCAATGATCTAGGTTGCCGACCTATTGGATCCGATGAATCGGAGACATGGGTTGGCCTGCTGGCCCCTGCTCTGTTGTGCGCTCTATGGAGATATGACCTTCCCACGGAACACAGTGAATTGATTGACCAGAAACAAGTTTTTGATATGACTTAAGTGGTGCAACATTGATCGGGAATTACGATAGTTGAGTAAGCGAGAGAACAACTTGAAGCAGGCATGGCGAATTTCGGGCCGGCCCGGGTAGCCCGGTTAAGAACATTTTCTTAAAAATTTTGAGTGTATTTTTCAAAATTTTTTCGAGAAATAACAAAGAGATACAAGAAAACCTAACTCAAATGTGATTTTCAAAAAAAAAAAAACCAAAAAAATCGGTTTTTTGTTCCAAAGTTTTTTTTGTCAATTTTGCTCTAAAAAACCGGGCCAAGCCGGTAATAATTCTAATTTCGGACCGGCCCGGACAGTAGCATGACTGATTTAAAGTAGTTCAGCAAGGAAGATCAGAGATCATGACAGAGCGAATACAGACATGTTGATTGGAAAGTGAGGAAAGCGGGTTAATTCCTGGACTACTGGCAAAAGCGGATATTCGGACGATCCAGTGTGCACATTTGAATCAGATCAGACAGGAATCGGAGAAACTCACTGCAAGACAGCAAAAAAAAACTGTGACTCTGGTTCAAGAAGCGCGTGTGGCGTAATGAGCGAGGGAAAAAAACCAATAATAAATGATCGAGGTTGCCGACCTATAGGATCCGATGAATCGAAGACAGGGTTGACCTGCTGGCCCCTGCTCTGTTGTGCGCTCTATGGAGATATGACCTTCCCACAGGACAGAACGAATCGATTGACAAGAAACAAGTTCCTAATATGACTTAAGTGGTGCAACATTGATCGGGAAAAATGATAGTTGAGTAAGCGAGAGAACAACTTGAAGCAGTCATGGCAAATTTCGGCCCGGGTGGCCCGGTTAGGAAGTTTTTTTTTTTGAGTGTATTTTTTTCAATTTTTCCGGAAAATAACAAAGGGATACAAGAAAACTCAATTCAAACCAAAATATTTCCGAAAAGGTGATTTTCAAGAAAAAGACCAAAGAAATTACGATTTTTGTCATTTTTGCTCTAGAAAACCGGGCCAACCAAACCGGAACGAGCCGGTGACAGTTTTAACTTTGGACCGGCCCGGCCAGTAGCATATCTGATTTAAAGTGGTTTGGCAAGGAAGATCAGAGATTATGACAGAGCGAATACAGACATGTTGATTGGAAAATAAGGAAAGTGGGTTAATTCCTGGACTACGGGCAGAAGCGGATATTCGGACGATCCAGTGAGCACATCTGAATCAGCTCGGACAGGAATCGGAGAAACTCACTGCAATACAGCAAAAAAAAAACAGTGACTCTGTTTCAAGAAGCACGTGTGACGTAATGAGCGAGGGAAAAAAACCAATAATAAATGATCGAGGTTGCCGACCTATAGGATCCGATGAGTCGAAGACAAGGGTGGGCCTGCTGGCCACTGCTCTGTTGTGCGCTCTATGAAGTTGGGGACCTTCCCCCGGGACAGAACGAATCGATTGGCCAGAAACAAGTTTTTAACGTGACTTAAGTGGTGCAACATCGATCGGGAAAAATGATACTTGAGTAAGCGAGAGAACAACTTGAAGCAGACATGGCAAATTTCGGCCCGGCCCGAGTTGCCCGGTTAAGAACATTTTTTTAAAAATTTTGAGTGTATTTTTTTCAATTTTTTCGAAAAATAACAAAGAGATACAAGAATATTTAACCCGAACTAAATTTTTTTTCGAAAAAGTGATTTTCAAAAAAAAGGACCAAAAAAATCCGATTTTTACTTCAAAAGTTATTTTGTCATTTTTGCTCTAGAAAACCGGGCCAAGCTGATGATTGTTTTGCCTTTGGGCTTCCCGGCCCGTAGAATGACTGATTTGATGTGGTTTGGCAGGGAAGATCATAGATCGTGACCGAGTGAATACTGACATGTTGATTGGAGAATAAAAAAAGCAAGTTAACTCGTGGACTACTGGCAACAGCGGATATTCGGAAGATTCAGCGTACACATCTGAATCAGATCAGACAGGAATCGGAGAAACTCACTACAAGAGAGCAAAAAAAAACAGTGACTCTGGTTCAAGAAGCACGTGTGGCGTAATGAGCTAAAAAAAAAACCAATAATAAATGATCGAGGTTGCCGACCTATAGGATCCGATGAATCGAAGACAGGGTTGACCTGCTGGCCCCTGCTCTGTTGTGCGCTCTATGGAG
>LR544915.1:0-41733 GCA_900536305.3 Caenorhabditis sp. 40 LS-2015 | reverse complement strand
GTTGATCGTGCCGACTTTCGAGCCGTCCTTCGAGAGTAGGTTCACATTGTTCACATCGGGCTTGACTGGAAAATCGATTTTCGTTTTCAGTATGTTCAAGAGCCTAGAATGGAAAAATGGGCAGAGCCCAAATTCTCGAGATCCGTCTATCTCGAGAACCAAAAGTGCTATGAGAAAAGTGTCTAGAGACAAAATGTAGAGCACAACGAGATCTATCGATTGAAGCCAAGATCAGTTGAAAATTTTCACATTTTCAAATCGATCTTTGCTCCAATCGCTAGCCCTCCTTGTGCTCTTCATTTCGTCTCCAGACACTTTTCTCGAAGGATATTCGGTTCTCGAGATAATCGATTCTCAAAAATTGAATCTCAAAAACTCAAAATTCCAGCTCCTCTTTCGACTCCGCCCACTTGAAATGTCAAATTTCCAGGTTTCGTAAGAAAAGTGGGCGGAGCCAAAACAAGTTTCCAGCTCATTTCCAGTTCGAAAAATCGTGGCTCCGCCCACTTTTAATGTCGATTTTTGAAAAGTGGGCGGAGCCTAGAGAATCGATACGATTTCTAGGCCAATTTTCGGTGATTTTCCATGATCTTTTGGTCGATTTTTCTGGTTTTTCAGCTCGTTTTTCCGCTCAACAAAACAACCGAATGAAGTTTTCCAATTGAAAAGTGGGCGGAGTCAAGCGGAGCTCATTTTTCGGTCTCTCAAAGAAGAAGAATACCCGAAGAAAACTCACAATCGCCGTTATCGTTACGCGCCACACTGGCGAGCTTCACCTTCGCCACACCCTGACACGTGTCCTCGAAGAGTTTGGCCTTCTGAAAGACGCGAACGGTGAGGGTGGAGGCGTCGTTGGCGTGCACGTTCAGCGACTCGTTCCACTCGGGCGCCGCCGTCTTCTTCTTCACCGACGTCTTCTTGGGCGCCGCCGCCGTCGGCGCGTCGCTGACGATTTCGACGTAACAGTCGCACGGTTTGGTGAACGAGGCGTTGACGACTGGAGAGAGAGATTAGATGATTACATGATTTTTCTCATATCAGATGATGTTTTTGTTGCTTCAATCGATATCTCCGTACCTTTTATTGTGACCTTGGAGGGTTTTGCTGATGAACTCGTCGTGGACCCGTTGGAGTGTTGTGCAGCGCCATTCGAACTACTGCTAGGCTGTTGCGTTGGTTCATTACGAGCCATTCGACATGAAACTGGCTGAAGTTTCGCAATGTTTTTTGTTTCTCGACTGTGACGTCACATTAATAAATGATCAAGTTGACGGAAGAGGGGTTTCGAATTCAATGAAAGATGAGAAGAAACGATTGATGAGTTGCTAACAATCTCCAGAAGAGGTTCTAGTCACGCTACACTGGAAAAACAGCCAGAAAAACTGCTGAAAATCTATAACACGACGGTTCGCTCTCTCGGTCTCTGGCGAACTTGAGACACTCTAACACTAGTCGGACGAGGGTTTGTCATAAGACCTGCACATCTAACTGGGCTGTGCGCGCGCATTCAAACGTGTTTGTTGGAGAAGAGACACGCTTACGGGAGAGAAGTCGGTCCCTCTCTCGCGCTCGCACACACACCGATGTTTGCTGTATGAAAAGAAACTGGAATGATAAACCAAAACTGATAAAATGATAGATAGCAGAGAAGGGAAAGGTGAAATGAATCACCATCGCTCGAGTAACGACTGCAGCGCAACAACAGGGAGGGGTGGGGAGTTAGTTTGTTACAACACAAGAAGAAATCGATTGCGAGAGGGGCTGAATGGAGAGAGAATTCTGAAGTATCGACAGACTGTGTGAAAAGATTCTGCAAGAAGACAAAAAGGAGTAAAGTTCAATAAATGTTTACTTGGAACGGAAAACAGGATAAGCGAGATACAATGGATAACAAGAGTATCTGCAGGTTCATCAGGAAGCACGCTACATGGTGAGGCTCATGATCGCGTTGACGATGTCATTGTCGGCGTCCTTCAGCGCCCTGATGGCCTTGTTGCGAGTGGTGTTGGCTTGGGAAATCACCAGCTCGATATCCTTCTCCTCGATTCCGGTGGAATCCTCCTGTAAAGAAAATTATTGAATTCTGAAGTAAAATTGCAGCTAAAAATACCTCAACATCCTCGTTCTCATCCTCCTCGACGGTCTTGAGCTGTGGAGCCTCGCGAGTTGGCTTCATGTTCTCGATGGCGGACATCTGAGCGTGCTGGGTGAGGTCCTCGATCTTGGCCTCTCCGAAGATGATGTAGGTGTCCGATCCCGGGCTCTTGAAGACGTCCGGCTTGTTGATGACGAACAGAATGTTCTTCGATTTGCGGATGCAGACGCGGGACACTCCCGTGACCTGCTTGAGGCCGAGCTTCGAGAACAGCTTGCGCGCCTTCTTCTCGGAGCGGCTCTGCTTGGCCTGCTTGTCGATGTGGTCCCCGAGTCCGGCGGCTTCGGCGACGCGTCTTTGCTCCTCGGTGAGCTCCTGCTCGAGCTCCTCGTGGTCGGAGTCGGCGTCCGAGTCCACGACTTGTGGCTGGAACGAAAATTGATTGATTACGGGATGCCTTTTGGAATTAAACCAACCTCCTTGATGTTCTTCTCGTTGTTGCGAGTCTCGGTGCTTCCGGTCATTTTGCAGTGTTTTTTACCTGAAAAAAACAATATTTAGGTGAAGCGAAAAAAACTTTGGCGAAATCAGAGACAATTTGGCGGAAATTTCGGTTGAAAATCTCATTTTAAACTTGAAAAATCTGTTTTTCTGTCTGAAAAAATTCAAAATTGCGAAGAAAAACTCAAATAATCGCCAAAAATAAGTCGATACGGGTTGAAAATCTAAGCTTTGTTTCGAGAGTTCAGGGGGCGGGGCTATTTTGTCATATGACCTGCACATCTAACTACTGCGCGGGCATTTCAAATTCGCGGCGGTGGAGCATCTTTGCTGAATGACGCAATTTTTCCGCGAAAAAGGTAAATTTGAATCCGAAGAAAAGGATTTTTGTATATGAAAATGGATTATTTTTCGGTTTCAATTTTTTATTCGTCACACTGAGACAAAAACAATCAGATAATCTATATAAACCAAAAAAAACGGGAAAATTGGAACGGAAAACATGATAAGAGAGAGAGAAAGAGAAACAATGGATAACTAGAGTATCTGCATTTTCATCTGGGACTTATTCTTGAAGCTCGGCAGCGGCACCGAGGAAGGAGTTCAATTGTTTCTTCAACGCGTTGACTGTGCATCGCTTCGATTTCCCGTACACTGCCATCAAACGAGACACCACGGCATCGTCGGGCTCGGTGATGACGATTAGCTTGATAGCATTTGCAATGTCGTAGTTGGCTTCTTTGATAGCACGGATGGCTTTTTCGGTAGTTGTTTTAGCTTCAAATGCCACAAGCTCGATGTCCTTCTCCTCGATTCCCGTGGAATCCTGTTGTAAAGAAAACTATTGAATTCTGAAGTAAAATCGCAGCTAAAAATACCTCAACATCCTCGTTCTCATCCTCCTCGACAGTCTTGAGCTGTGGAGCCTCGCGAGTTGGCTTCATGTTCTCGATGACGGACATCTGAGCGGGCTGGTTGAGACTCTCGATCTTGACATCTCCTTCAATGGCGTCCACAGCTGGATGGGCGCGGCGTTCGAGATAGCGGGCGCGAATGTCCTCAATGGTGAAGAAGTTTACTGACTTCTGGAATGAAAATTGCTTGATTACAGGGAGTCTTCGTGTTTCCTTACCAAATCTTGGAGAATTCTCGAGATTGCAATGTCCTTCCAGTAGTGCGCGGCTTTCCCTCTAACTTGCACCGGGTTCCATCCGGTTTTGACGAAGAATGGATGATATTCCGCTTTGGTTCTGGGGAAACTGTGGTTGGTCATATAGTCCACCAGGAATCTTTTCTTCTCGCCTTCAGTGCGCAAACGTTCTCTCCGAATCGCTTCCATGCTTGGCTCTGCAAAAAGTGAAAGTAAATGGAATTATTCGAAAATTTTAATGCAATTTTCGAGCTTAAACTCAAAATTTTCAAGTTTTACGGGGTTCGACAAACGAAAAACACGAATTATTTGATAAAAACCTTCAGAATTCGTTTCATTTTGCGTTACAAAATCAACGAGCTGACAAATCATTCTGGAAAAAAACAATTCATCCCGCGCTCGCGCCGCAGTCACAACCGTAACCGAGAGCGGTCGTGGCGAAACCTGAAAGCGATTCCAGGGCTTGCTCCTTTAAACTAGAAATTCAATTCATTTTCCCGATATTTTTTCTTGTTTTGAGAGTAATTAGTGTTTTTTTTTTGCTGTTCTGGAACAAGCGTTTTGTAATTTTCAGCTACTTCATTTTAGTCGAAGAGATTCGGGGCGTTTTTCAGCTACTTCAGGTCAATTTTTGACTGGTCTAGGTCATTTTCAGCCTCGAAATAGCTCTTTTTTGGCTTCAAATCGGTCATTTCGGGCTCAAAATAGACATTTTTCAGCTCACAACAGCTCTTTTCTGGCTCAAAATTGGTCATTCTGGATTGGAAATAGGTGATTTTATGCCTACAATTTGTCATTTCCGAGCTCAAAACTCCGATTTTTTCGTCATAAACATAGCCATTTTGAGCAAAGAAATACTGATTTTCAGCCAAAAACGAGCCGAATCGAGCTTCAAAGTGACACATTTCTAGCTTCATCCACCATTACTTTTGGCTCGAAAAACCCTACCTTATTCGCCTCGATGACAGCAATGTCCGTTCCGCCCTCCTTCAACTCGTAGGTCTTGAGCTCGCCGAGCAACTCGTAGTCGGCGACAAAGTACAGCTCCATGTCGCACTCGTCAATGTTGTTATCCTTGATCCACATGAGAGAGTTGTAGATTTCCGAATCGACTTGTTCGATATCTTGTGAAGAAGGCCTTGGTCTGCTGCTCGACGCCTTGATTGAAGCGCCACTCGACGAGCAGTTCGATGTGTTCAAGCTGCAAAAGGTTGGATTGGTTACTGCTGGCTCACAACAAGGTCGTTTTCGAGCATAAAACTGGCGATTCCAGGCTTAAACTAGATCTGTTTTGCCTTGAAATATCTCATGTCTGACTGAAAGTTAGTCTTTCCGGAGGTCCTAATGGGTTATTTTGGCCTTGAATTCGGAGTATTTTGAACTCAAAATGGCTCATTCTTAAATGGAAATGACTGAGTTTTGCCTCGAACTTAGTCAATCCTGACTCGAAATGTGTTAATTTTAGGCTGAAAATCAGTCACTTCGGGCTCAAAATAGGTCATTTTTGAGCTCAAAACAGCTTATTTTTGATTCAAAATCGGTCATTTTGGAGCTTAAATCAACTCATTCTCGTCTCAAAATCGGCCATTTCCGCCTCGTAATAGCTCTTTTCTGGCTTAAAATAGGTTATTTGGAGTGCAAAGTTGATTATTTTTGAGCTCAAAACAGCTTTTTTCTGGCTCAAACTCAGTTAATCTTGACTCGAAATGTGTAATTTCCGCTTCGAAATATCTCTTTTCTGACTTATAATCGGTCATTTTGGGCTCAAAAAAGCATATTTCTGGCTTTAAATCTGTCATTTCTTTGAGTCTAACCAGCTTATTTTCGTCCCAAACACCCCCCGTTTTCGCCTCAAAATAGCTCATTTCTGGCTTAAGATCAGTCGTTTTGAGCTCAGAATCACTCATTTTCGGCTAGATATCAGTCACTTTTGAGCTTGAAATTGGTCATTCTAGAGTGGAAATAGGTATCTAGAATTCGTCAGTTTCGAGTTAAAAATGGCAAGTTTTTCGTCATGAAAAGAGCCATTTGGAGCAAAAGCTGATTTTCCGCCAAAACCAATCCACTTTGCGCTTCAAAGTGACACATTTCTGACTCCAAATCCGCCATTTTTTGGCTCGAAAAAACTACCTTGTTCCCCGCGACCATCAGCGAGATGCCGGCCTGCGAGAAGTCCTTCTCGGTCTCCGGGAAGTTGCCCGCACGATGGAAGATGTGCGTCTCGATCTCCTTGCAAGCGGCGTCGACGTTGTGTGGGAGGCCGGTAATCTGGAAATGGGAGAATGTTTAAAATATGAAAACCAGGCTTCCTAGGTTCAAGAATTGTTTAGAATCTCGAAATTTTACAATAGCCTCTGTTGGATTGTGAAAAATTCTGCTTCCCTCTAGGGTGTAAATCTGATCGTTCCTGAAAATGAGCGGGAAACTTGAATTTGTAGTTGGGGTGGTGATAGGGTTAAGTTTGTGGGCGTTTTGAGCCTTCGCAGCAATCAGTGAATAGTTTTAGCTTTAAAAAGTGAACTCATGATGTCTACTCGATTCCCCGCCGAAAGAGCCGCCCATTCTCCGTTCCAGAAAACTTTCTACTCCTCCTCAGAAATTACTAGTTTCCGGCTCTTTCCTAATCACTTCCCACTGTCTCGGAGCTCGCTGAGCTCGTTTGATGATGCAACTAAAGCAGTCAGTGAAAAGAAATGCCGAAAAAACTTTTGTCCGGGACCGAATCGAACCTAAACCCATTTGGAACGACAACCAGGAGTAATTCAGAAAGTTTAGGAAGAATTCGGCAAAGGTTCTATTCGCTAGAAAGATGTTAAATCCCAGGGAAACTTCGAGAGCTCATAACTCGAATCTCGTGAGCATTTTGCAAATTTTCACTTCAGAATCTGAAACTAGAGGGTCGATTTCACCTCGGACCGGATTATGGGAAAAGGTTTAATTGGATCGGTACGCGAAACTACTAGTTAAACGCAATGACCAATACGTGGGAATCCAGTGTCGATGCCAAATTATCCTGAAGTAACAGAGGAAACCAAAAAATAAACCCACCTCTCTCCCTTTTCTTCTAGTGTCATTGACTACTCTCTCTCTCTCTCTCACACAATTTCTCTTGTTTTGATCTACAAGATTCGCTTTATTTGGTGACCTGCACATTGTATCAAGACTAGGAGGGAAGGACACACAACACACTAGACATACTGCATTCAGTCAATCTGTGAAGACAGGCAACGAGCGAGGAATAATCCACCAGGACAACTCATTACTAAAACAAGGAATGGTGCACCGGATACTTGTTTTTTCCCCGGAGAAAAGACGAGATCTTATCTTTACTAGGGCCAAAATTTGATGATGTCTCTTGCATTTCTAACTCAAAATCGCTAGATCACTCTTCGACTCTGTCTGTGTGCCCTGAGTGCTTTTGAGCCACACATCGTGCTTTTCCATTTTGGGACGGGCTATGTTTTCATTTTGGGACGTTTTCCATTTTGGGGCGGGCTAATCTCTATTCGATTCTGTCTGTGTCATATTTGACCGGATGTCACTGGGGTTATGGTAGAAGTTTCGTACGAGACCCCTTGAACCATATCACGAGCAATTGACACACCATCTAGTGTTGTTAGACCAGCCACTTGTGTGGTGGAGAAGCCTAATCGATTCTTTTTGGAGCTAGAGTTATGCGAAAATGCGCTCCAGTGGGAACGTTTTTAGGCAGGCGAACATTTTGAATTGTTTTTTGTTCTACAGAAACTACCATCCCTCTACGAGAACTTATCCGAAATACCCACGCAATCACTGCTAAAAATCTGACAGCTTCGAAATTGCTGTACTAGTACTTTGTCACTTGGGGGCGCCGTGGTACTTTCACTCTAATCGTCATTAGGCTCCCCAGTTAAGATTTAAAGAGCAACCGCGCTCCACCGCGCACCCACTACCCTCGCCCGTTCAAAGCTAAACGCATGTTAAGCTGCTTCACCGTTTTCGAAATTTTATTCGCATGCGCATCTTTTTAGTTCGCCGAGTTTCTGCCGCCTTCTCTCGGACTATCCGATAGGTATGGGCCTTCCCGTAAAGGGGCGGAGCCTAATTTTTTTGTAGAATTTTTCTGTCACGCTTTTGTTTTCGTTTATTACTCGGCTCCCCCTTGACCGATTTCCGTTTTCTTTGCTCAGTGAGAAAGCCCTACTATGGCCCACCGTGAAGATATGTTGAACAGTGTGATCCAATCATTTGAAGCCGAGTTATGCTCCATCTACTAAAGAGACCATTTTGTCAAAAAAAAAATGTACTGAAAAATTTTCAATTTTTTTGGTTTAATTGGTTGTAAAATTCGAGTTTTCAAGCTACAGACTTGAGACTTGAAATGTAGATCAAACAACTCTCTGGCTAGAGAAAACAACAAATAAAAAAATTATAACTCAAAAAATAAAAATTACAGCCATAAAAGTTTGAGATGGATCAATTTTCGCCATTTTTTCACTTTCCCGCTTGGTATGAAAGAACGGATAGAGGTTTCTGGCTGATTTTTGGTGAGAATACCAAATCGGACACGCGGAAGATGAAGAAAAGAACTGATTAGCGAAATTTTGAAAACTGATCGAGCTGTGCTCGAAAAACCAACCAAAAAAGGGGAGAGGGAGACCAAGAATTGGCTCTATCGATATTTTGTTTTTTGATCATAACTCGATCAGTTTTAGGAGTTGAGCGGAAATTTTGTTATGGAAAGGTGCAGAATAAAAAAAGCAATAGAACCTTGTAAAATTTGAAAAAATTTCAGTGAAAAAATTTTTCAGATCGGGGAAAAAACGATTTTTCAGGCCAAAAATTAAATGTTCCAAAATCGTCATTTTTTGATATTTTCACTCGATTCTTTTTGGTTCCATTAGATAATTTTGCGCTGATTTCAAATACTCAATCCACTTTTCGATAGCTCAATCGGGAGCTGAGTTATGAACCGTATAAAATTTACGAAATTAGAACTTCTGGGATTTGGCGGAAAATTCACTTTTTCTATTGGTTCACACCGGAATCAAATCAGAATCTTCTCTTCTCTGGATTGGGTACAAAAATCTGTCTCGAAAGGGTACTTTCAGAGAGATATTGAGCTTTCTCCAAATCCTTTCTCAAACCGAATTGGTCAATTCGCGTAGAATTGTCCTCCTTTCCCCAACGCTCCTCTTTCCCCTCCTTTCTTTTTTCTTTCCCCCTTCCCTCTGCGCTGGACATGATCAGTGTGGCGCAGAGGTAAGGTCGCGGGGTGGTGGGATGATGCTTCTTGGTTCGAACCCGACATCGGTAAAGTATTTTTGTGAACCTTTTTTTTTCTTTTTGTCGATCTCCACTTGGGCCGTAGGCCCCGAATGTGATCTCAATTTGGGCCGAAGGCCCATCCAGTGGGGGGCCGTAGGCCCCAATTGCGATCTCAATTCGGGCCGAAGGCCCACTCAGTGACGGCCGTAGGCCCCGAATGCGATCTGAATTTGGGCCGAAGGCCCACCCAGAGAGGGGCCGTAGGCCCCGAATGTGAACTCAATTGAGGCCGGAGGCCCACCCAGAAAGGGGCCGTAGGCCCCTAATGCAATCTCATTTTGGGCCGAAGGCCCACCCAGTGAGGGGCCGTAGGCCCTGATTAAGATCTCGATTTGGGCCGAAGGCCCACCCAGAAAGGGGCCGTAGGCCCCTAATGCAATCTCATTTTGGGCCGAAGGCCCACCCAGTGAGGGGCCGTAGGCCCTGATTGAGATCTCGATTTGGGCCGAAGGCCCACCAAGTGAGGGGCCGTAGGCCCTGATTGAGATCTCGATTTGGGCCGAAGGCCCACCAAGGAAGGGGCCGTAGGCCCCGATTGCGATCTCGATTGGGCCGAAGGCCCACCCAGAAAGGGGCCGTAGGCCCCTAATGCAATCTCATTTTGGGCCGAAGGCCCACCCAGTGAGGGGCCGTAGGCCCTGATTGAGATCTCGATTTGGGCCGAAGGCCCACCAAGTGAGGGGCCGTAGGCCCTGATTGAGATCTCGATTTGGGCCGAAGGCCCACCAAGGAAGGGGCCGTAGGCCCCGATTGCGATCTCGATTGGGCCGAAGGCCCACCCAGTGAGGGGCCGTAGGCCCTGATTAAGATCTCGATTTGGGCCGAAGGCCCACCCAGAAAGGGGCCGTAGGCCCCTAATGCAATCTCATCTTGGGCCGAAGGTCCACCCAGTGAGGGGCCGTAGGCCCTGATTGAGATCTCGATTTGGGCCGAAGGCCCACCAAGTGAGGGGCCGTAGGCCCTGATTGAGATCTCGATTTGGGCCGAAGGCCCACCAAGGAAGGGGCCGTAGGCCCCGATTGCGATCTCGATTGGGCCGAAGGCCCACCCAGAAAGGGGCCGTAGGCCCCTAATGCAATCTCATTTTGGGCCGAAGGCCCACCCAGTGAGGGGCCGTAGGCCCTGATTGAGATCTCGATTTGGGCCGAAGGCCCACCAAGGAAGGGGCCGTAGGCCCTGATTAAGATCTCGATTTGGGCCGAAGGCCCACCCAGAAAGGGGCCGTAGGCCCCTAATGCAATCTCATTTTGGGCCGAAGGCCCACCCAGTGAGGGGCCGTAGGCCCTGATTGAGATCTCGATTTGGGCCGAAGGCCCACCAAGGAAGTTGCCGTAGGCCCCGATTGCGATCTCGATTGGGCCGAAGGCCCACCCAGTGAGGGGCCGTAGGCCCTGATTAAGATCTCGATTTGGGCCGAAGGCTTACCAAGAAAGGGGCCGTAGGCCCCGATTGCGATTTCGATTTGGACCGAAGGCCCACCAAGGAAGGGGCCGTAGGCCCCGATCGCGATCTCAATTTCAAACTTATCGTTGATACTTTGTTTCATTACTATTAAAACCGCCAGCTTGAGTTTAACATTCTGCGCAAGCTCAACACGAACTCCTCCAAGAACTGCTCGGCGCAGCCGAGCCTAGCGGAACCGGCCGGAGGCCGGAGACGCTAGTCTCGAGATTTTCAAAATTGACTATCCCTTTTTTTTCGCTTAACTCAATTTGAATGAGCTCATCTTCATTCACACGGTGGGATTTTCTTGAACACGCTCATTTTTTTGATCAACCATTTTTCGGAACTTGCAAAAATCTCGAGGAGGTGCCTTGAACCACGGTGGAATTCGATTGTCCATAACTCGGTCAATTTTTGAGCTACTGCAAATCTGAGCACAGATTTGGAATCCTCAGGCCAAACTACGTCTAGTGAAGTTGTTTTCTACCTAAAAACATGGATAGAAAATATTGAGCCGTTTTCACTGAAGAGGGGTTGGCTCGAAAACCTATTTTCATGTTTTTCTCGAGATTTTCAAAATTGACTATCCCTTTTTTTTCGCTTAACTCAATTTGAATGAGCTCATCTTCATTCACACGGTGGGATTTTCTTGAACACGCTCATTTTTTTGATCAACCATTTTTCGGAACTTGCAAAAATCTCGAGGAGGTGCCTTGAACCACTGTGATTTTCGATTGTCCATAACTCGGTCAGTTTTTGAGCTACTGCAAATCTGAGCACAGATTTGGAATCCTCAGGCCAAACTACGTCTAGTGAAGTTGTTTTCTACCTAAAAACATGGATAGAAAATATTGAGCCGTTTTCACTGAAGAGGGGTTGGCTCGAAAACCTATTTTCATGTTTTTCTCGAGATTTTCAAAATTGACTATCCCTTTTTTTTCGCTTAACCGAATTTGAATGAACTCATCTTCATTCACACGGTGGGATTTTCTTGAGTACGCTTATTTTTTTGATCAACCAGTTTTCGGAACTTGCAAAAATCTCGAGGAGGTGCCTTGAACCACGGTGGAATTCGATTGTCCATAACTCGGTCAATTTTCGAGCTACTGCAAATCTGAGCACAGATTTGGAATCCTCAGGCCAAACTACGTCTAGTGAAGTTGTTTTCTACCTAAAAACATGGATAGAAAATATTGAGCCGTTTTCACTGAAGAGGGGTTGGCTCGAAAACCTATTTTCATGTTTTTCTCGAGATTTTCAAAATTGACTATCCCTTTTTTTTCGCTTAACTCAATTTGAATGAGCTCATCTTCATTCACACGGTGGGATTTTCTTGAACACGCTCATTTTTTTTATCAACCATTTTTCGGAACTTGCAAAAATCTCGAGGAGGTGCCTTGAACCACTGTGATTTTCGATTGTCCATAACTCGGTCAATTTTTGAGCTACTGCAAATCTGAGCACAGATTTGGAATCCTCAGGCCAAACTACGTCTAGTGAAGTTGTTTTCTACCTAAAAACATGGATAGAAAATATTGAGCCGTTTTCACTGAAGAGGGGTTGGCTCGAAAACCTATTTTCATGTTTTTCTCGAGATTTTCAAAATTGACTATCCCTTTTTTTTCGCTTAACTCAATTTGAATGAGCTCATCTTCATTCACACGGTGGGATTTTCTTGAACACGCTCATTTTTTTGATCAACCATTTTTCGGAACTTGCAAAAATCTCGAGGAGGTGCCTTGAACCACTGTGATTTTCGATTGTCCATAACTCGGTAAGTTTTTGAGCTACTGCAAATCTGAGCACAGATTTGGAATCCTCAGGCCAAACTACGTCTAGTCAGGGGATCGTCTCTTTGAAAAGCGCTAAGATTCAGTCATTTCAAAATCTTGCAGACTTGAAAACTAGAAAATTCGAAAAACACAACGATCTTCTTCTCATCTAAGACTTTGACTGTTCTCATCAGCAATTTTGAAACTAACTTCAAATGCATTTAAATTTTACTTTTTAAAGAAAAAAAACTCACCGATCCCTTTCTCTGCTAACTCCCGAACTGCCTGGCGCAGACCGCCGAGTCAGGCAGCGGCCTGCGGCTTCAGGCTTGTTCCCGTCCTTCTACCTGAAAAACGAAAAGATTCAGACTATTAATGCAGGACCAAAATAAATCGTATTCGACAGCGAGAAAAATAACGAATCCGAGCAAAAAATCATGAAAAATTGTGGATTTCTGCTAGAATGTATGAGACCAAGCGGAATTTATCGAAATAGGAGACCAAAATATATCGAATTTGTTAAGCAAAATTCAGAATGCAGGCCTAGAATTGGCCGAAATTCGTTTCTTCCGATACCGCCGATTCGCCGCGCTTCAAATCTCTCAAAAAAGTCCTGAAAAACGCAGAAAATTTGCTGAAAAACAATCTATTATATTCACTTCTTTCCGAGACCATTGTTCGACCCGCGTCGAGACCCAAAAGTCGATATCAGAATGAGCCCTTTCTACTGTATACTGTACTGTATCATTATTCACACATTTCCAGCCTTTTCCCGCACTTTTCAGCTCAAATCTAGATTCCTTTTTTTGTTCTGAATGTTTCTCAGTCATAATTTCTTCCTCTGTCGAGCTTGAGTTCGAAAAAATCAAGAAAGCCTGGAAATTCGGCTGATAAATTTAGGATTTTGCGTGCGACAGTTAAAAGGTGCATGCGCCCAAATCGGAGTGATGGTCCTGCCGCGAAGTGTGAGATAATTGGATTATCGATCATTTTCAGCTCATTTTCTCGTGTTTGTTCTTTCAATTCTTTAAGCTCAGAAGTTCACATTTATTTTATTGGCCTTTTTCAGGAGCCCCGAGAACCGGCAAAACGTCGCTCGCCGCTCAAATCGCCAAATCCTCCGACTTCCCATTCGTCAAAGTCATCTCGTCGGAAGACACCGTCGGATTCTCCGGGTCCGCCAAGTGCATGCCGCTGGAGAAGGCGTTTGAGGATGCGAAACGATCGAAGCTCAGCGTTCTGTTGATTGTCAATTTGGAGAGATTGATTGGTGAGAGTTTTTGGAGGGCTTTTGGGTCTGAAAATCATCTGATTTCAGTTCAAATAAATGGCTCCATTTTAGTGCAAAAATTTGCCGGCTTTGGTTGAAATTTTTGGATTTTGAACCACAATTTGACCCCTCAATCCAACTCAAAGTGACAAGGCTTGTTTTGAGTCGAAAATCCAGATTCTTAGCCAAACAAAATGCCTATTTTGAACTGAAAATGCTTCAAGTGATTCAAGTGAAGCCTTGGCTCATTTGCAGTCCAAATTGACCAATTTCGACCGGAAATTTTGGATTTTTAGTCGATTTTGAGCCAATAAACGTGTTGGATTACATCTAGACTGAGCAATGGCTTTCTTTGTTTTCAGACTACCATCCCGTCGGACCACGCTACTCGAATCTGGTCATTCAGGCCCTCCTCGTGCTTCTCAATGCTCCACCACTACAGGTAAGAGTGAGATAGAGTTTCTGATGAGCAATCGGAGAAAATTGCATATTTTCGATCAAACAGCTCAAAAAATGGCGATTTCGAAGCTGAATTGGCTTAAAATCGACCTGTAAATGACCAACATTGAGCCCGAAAATGAGACAAATATAGCATTTTTGATCTCAAACAGACCGAACAATGATAAAAAATGAGCACGTTGGATCTTGAAATCATCAAATCTATATCAACATTGAGCCATTTTCCAGGGTCACCAAACCGATCGTTCCTGCGCGACATGGGACTGATGGACGTGTTCGGATCGGTGATCGACGTGCCGAAACTGTCGACGGTCGATCAGATGTTGAACGTGATTCAGGAGAGCAATCTCTATTCCAACGAGCAGTTGGCGGCGATCGAGATTGACAATTTGGAGAGATTGATTGGTGAGAGTTTTCGGGGGAAGAAGTTGAGGGCGTTCGGGGGTGAAAGACGATCGAATTTCGGCTGAAAATCATCTGATTTGGCTCATTATGAGTGAAAAAATTGACTGATTTTGAGCCCAAAATAATCTCTCAATCCAACTCAAAGTGAGAAGGCTTGTAATGAGTCAAAAATACGGGGTCTAACCAGCATGCCATCTTTAGGGTACCTCTGAGAATTTTCTCTAAATTGGCTCAAATACAGAATCGAATGTGGGCTTTCAGGTGTACTAGGTGGCTCTCCGCGCAAACTTCTAGAACTCGAGATATTTAGCTCCAAAGTTTGGTGCATTTTTTACCATATCCGCCCTTCAAACGGCTTCCTCTCTCCCCCTCTCTTTTGTACGCCTTACGTGAAGTGAAGAAAACATGGAAAAGTGGCCGAGTGGATAACAGGGATGGGTACAAAGAGCGACTTCGACTTCGACTCGACTCGGTGGTTCGACTCTCGCCAAAGTTGATTTTCTTTTTTTCCGTTTTTCAAGACTTTCTGAAAAATTTTCCAAGTTGTTTTCAAGTTTTTGGTATTTGCAGATCCCAAAACTCTAAGGCTCTTAGGGTAGGTGTCGGGCAAAGTGGTGACCTGGGGTTCAAGACAGATGGCCTAGGATTTCAAGTTGATGGCCTAGGATAACAGGTGGATGACCTAGGATTGCATTTTGATGGCCTAGGATTCCAAGTTGATGACCTAGGATTGCATTTTGATTGCCTAGGATTCCAAGTTGATGGCCTAGGATTGCATTTTGATCAGGGATGTTCGGAATGGCCTTTTCGGAATTTTTCGGAATGCCTAAATATTCCGATTCTGAAATTTCGGAATTTTCCGAATTTAAAAACTTCGGAATTTCGGAATATTCCGAGTTTCAAAATGTCGGAATTTCGGAATTTTCGGAATGTTCGAAATTTCGACATTTCGGAAGTTTCATCGACAAAAAATGCACCATGGCGTATACTGGAGTCACATGATGTATCGTATATCACTGCGAAGCTTCAAAATATTTCAAATAGGTTGATCTACTGTTTTTCTGAGACACTTTCAAATACTATGTGTTGAAATTTCGAAAGTTCATTCCGAAAAAATCCGTCGGAATTATTCCGGTCGGAATTTCGTTCCGAAAAAAAGCTTCGGAAATATTCCGATCGGAATTTCGTTCCGAAAAACTTCTTCGGAAATATTCCGATCGGAATTTCATTCCGAAAATGCTCGGAATTTTCGGAACTTTCGGAATTCCGAATTCCGTTCCGAACATCCCTGATTTTGATGGCCTAGAATCAGAGGTTGATAGCCGAGGATCCGAGATAGATGACCTGGAATCCGAGACAGACGCGGATAACTGGGCCATAGGGCAGTTTTGGGATGCTAGACCTCACTGTCAGATCATAGGTCATCGATCTGAGCTCAAAAATGTCAATTTTTGGCTGAAAATCGGTCAGTTTTGACCAAAAATCGTCACTAAATCTCTCAATTTTCGATTTCCAGACACGTCCGAGTCAACCCGGGACCCGACCACAGCTACATCTTCACCATTCGCAACGATCCGTCCATCAAGCCTGGCGAGATCGCATTCGGAGTTCCCCACAGAAGATGGGCGGTGCTATCGCTGGATCAGGAGATCCGCGTCACCCCGTTCGCTTTTCAATCGTCGGACTATGTTGGATCGATTGTGTTGTCGGCGGATTTTAATAATAAGAAGAAGTGAGCATTCTGACCATCTGGAGCTCGTTTTTGGGCTCGTTTTTGACCTAAAAACCTTTATTAAAACCAGCGATTTTAAGCCAAAAATGAGGATTTTTAAGCTCAAAATCACTCCAAAGTGCTCAAAATCAACTCTTTTCCACTTTTCAGCGTCACCGCCGAGCCGCTGAACGCCGATCTGATGGCTCGCGAGTTCTCGATTCAATTCGGAGGACAGGCATTCACCAAGTAAGGATTCTGGGGGGACTCAGAGGAGTTCTGAAGTATCTGGAAGGATTCTTGAGGATTCTGAAGTATCCTGGAGGCTTTCGGAAGATTCTGGAAGATTCCGGAAGATTCTGAAGGCTTCTGGAGGGTTCTCGAAAATTCTAGAAGTTTGAGATTTTAAGTTTTGAAAATTAGAAATGACCGGGGATTCTGGAAAGCTGAACTGAAAATTTCGAAAAAGAATGGGGATTCTGAAGAATTCTGAATCCACGTCAACGTCCATGTTTTTCTTCAGAGGAATGCAGATGGCGTTCCGTTTCGAGGACAAGGAGAAGAACAAGACCCACACACTCTCCCTCGTCGTCAAATCCATCGAGGGATTTGACGTCAACAAAGCGGCCCAAGCTGCGTCAGGAGAGTCGGCGACGACGGATTCCAGTGAGAAGCCGAAGCAGATTAAGGCCGGAGAGCTCCTGCCGAACTCGGTGGTCATTTTTGATAAGGAGGAGGGATCGATGCTTAATTTGGTTGGAAAGAGCAAGGGGTAAGAATTGTGATCATGTTCGAAGCGAAAATGCGACAAAAAATGAGCAAGGATAAGCTGAAACTCAAAATGGCCAAGATTTTCGAGACATGGTGCAATTTTTCAAAATGCTCCAAGTTCTGTCATGATTATACTTATTTTGAAGCTCTCGGCGAGCTGAGCAAGAATATATATGTTTAGTGACCGAATTTTGGTTTTCTAGGCTATTTTTCTTCCAGAAAATCCGCCTACCGTTCCATCATCAATCCGAACTGGAATTTCGCCGAACTGGGCATCGGAGGTCTCGACAAGGAGTTCTCCAACATCTTCCGCCGTGCCTTCGCCTCTCGAGTCTTCCCGCCCGAGTTCATCGAGCAACAGGGGATGAAGCATGTGCGCGGCATTCTCCTCTACGGCCCGCCGGGTACCGGAAAGACGCTCATGGCTCGGCAAATCGGAAAGATGTTGAACGCGCGCGAGCCGAAGATTGTGAATGGTCCCCAGATTTTGGACAAATACGTGGGAGAATCGGAGTCGAACGTGCGAAAGTTGTTCGCGGATGCGGAGGAGGAGTGGAGACGGTGCGGTGCCAACTCGGGATCGCATATTATCATCTTCGATGAGATCGATGCGATTTGTAAGCAGAGAGGATCCATGGTAAGGGAGAGGTTCTCGGCTGGTTCATTTTCAGCTGAAAACTATGGTTTTTGAGCCAACAATAGGTGGCTTTTTGAGCCAAAAACCGCTGATTTTTCAGCCAGCAGTGATGGGTTTTGAGCATAATTCACTCAATTTTGCGTTAGGAATGGTCTAGTTGGAGCCGAAAATTTCAGATTTTGAGTCAAATATCGTGGGCCTTGACCTGAAACTGATCTTAATCTAGTCACTAATGATCCTCCTCATCTCAGCTTCACACAAATCCTTTGGATTTTCAGACAAAATGGATTTCGAGCCTGAAACGATCGACGAGACTAATCTGCTGTCAAGGATTCAGAATCTGTCTTTGGATTTTCTCTAGGAAGATTTTGAGCTAAAAGAAATTGGACGGCAGATTCAGGATCCTTGGAGTTGGATTAATCGGAGACATAGTTTTTGGCTCAAATCCCAACTTTCAGAAACAAAAATCTGGATCTTTGACTCGAAATAAGCCATATTTGAGCTGAAATGAAGCCTCTGAAGACACTAGAAACCTCAAAAACATTCAAAAATTTTCCAGACCGGCTCGTCCTCTGTCCACGACACAGTCGTCAACCAGTTTCTGTCGAAAATGGACGGAGTCGAGCAGCTGAACAACATCCTCGTCATCGGAATGACCAATCGTCGCGACATGATCGACGATTCCCTTCTCCGTCCGGGACGTCTCGAAGTCCAGATGGAGGTGTCGCTTCCCGACGAGTTTGGACATCTTCAGATCCTCAGAATCCATACCGCGCGAATGCGCGAGTACAACAAGATGGACCCCAAAGTGGAACTGGAGGACTTGTCGAAAGCCGAAGCAGATCCGGACGCCATCGAGAAGTTGGTCATCAATGGCGAGGATTTCAATTATGCACTCGAGAACGATGTGAAGCCGGTGAGTTTGAGAGAAAATTGGGCGAAAAATGAGCTGGAATGAGCTGAAAATCATAGATGGCCAAGATTTCCGCACATGGTGCAATTTTCAAAAGTACACACAATCCCGTCATGATTATACTCATATTGAAGCTCTTGACACGCTGAGCAAAAATATCTAGTTTTGATGACCGAGTTTTGGTTTTCTAGGCCTCACCTCAATTCTGACCGATTTTCAGGCCTTTGGACGTTCCGACGAATCTCTGAATCGCTTCCTGACACGTGGAATGATCGTGTGGGGACCCGAAGTGACCAGAATCATCAGAGAGGGAAGTTTTCTGGCGGACACTGTCAAGAATCCGGAGAACAGTGGATTTCAGTCGGCGGTTTTGGCGGGTTAGTTGAAAGTTTCCCCCCTGGCTGAAATTTTGAATTTCCCGCCCAAAAAATGACCCATTTTTCATTTTAATTTCTTGTCCAGGAGCCCCGAAGACCGGCAAAACGTCGCTCGCCGCTCAAATCGCCAAATCCTCCGACTTCCCATTCGTCAAAGTCATCTCGTCGGAAGACACCGTCGGATTCTCCGGGTCCGCCAAGTGCATGCCGCTGGAGAAGGCGTTTGAGGATGCGAAACGATCGAAGCTCGGCGTTCTGTTGATTGACAATTTGGAGAGATTGATTGGTGAGAGTTTTTGGAGGGCTTTTGGGTCTGAAAATCATCTGATTTCAGTTCAAATAAATGGCTCATTTTTAGTGCAAAAATTTGCCGGCTTTGGTTGAAATTTTTGGATTTTGAACCACAATTTGACCCCTCAATCCAACTCAAAGTGACAAGGCTTGTTTTGAGTCGAAAATCCAGATTCTTAGCCAAACAAAATGCCTATTTTGAACTGAAAATGCTTCAAGTGATTCAAGTGAAGCCTTGGCTCATTTGCAGTCCAAATTGACCAATTTCGACCGGAAATTTTGGATTTTTACTCGATTTTGAGCCAAGAAACGTGTTGGATTACAGCTAGACTGAGCAATGGGTTTTTTTTGGTTTCAGACTACTATCCCGTCGGACCACACTACTCGAATCTGGTCATTCAGGCCCTCCTCGTGCTTTTCGATGCTCCACCATTACAGGTAAGCAGTTGGCAGCGATCGAGCACAGGTTGCACTCGTTTGTCGAGAGCAGAACGTGAGTTTCGTGGATGTTTTGAGATCTGAAGGGCTTCAATAGGTTCTGAGAAGCTCGACAGGGTCAGGGAGAGAATCTGAATGATCCAGAAGGGCTCCGAAAATTTGCGAGGGATGTTGAGAATTGGGAAAAAAAGGGAGAGCGATGAAGAGTTTCGAAAGAACACAGGGTATTCGGAAAAAAGTGGCGGAAAAATCTGATGGAACTAGAAGGACTCGAAACACCTCTGATGAAGTCTAAAGAATACTGCAGCATTCTGGTAGAGCCAGGAGAATTCTAGCGGTGTTGGGAGGTCCCTGAAGAATTCTGAAAGATTGTGAATCATTCAAAAGGATTACGGAGGATTCTGGCGGTCTGCAGGATTTACAAGTGTCCCGAAGAGCTCGGGAGAATCTATGAGAATCATGAGCAATTCTGGACAAACCTGGAGGAGAATGCTTCTACAGTATTCTAGAGGACACTAGAAAATTCTGACCAAGTTCGAATGTCATCGGAAGAACAGCCTGTAATTCAAATTCTTCATGAAAACGATCTGACTTTCTCATAAATATTTTGCCCTGACAAGAAAACCAGCTGATTTTTTCCGAAATCATTTGATCCAGGATTTTCGATTCATAAAGTTTCAGGGGCTGTCGGAAGAATCCAGAGGAATCCAAAAGAATCCTGCAATTTTCGAGTCAAAAACTTGACATTTTTTGTCTCAAAATGCTTCAAATGGGCGATTGTTCACTTGAAACAGTATTTTTCATCTCAAAATCTCTCTATTTTCAGATTCGTCATGGAACACCTCCTCGGACTCATCGATTGAGCCCGACTATCGCGTCTCGACACTTTTGTCCGAAATCGAGAGCAGGATTCTGGAAACATTTTTTAATTTCAATTATTCTATTGTTTTTTTTTCGAATTTTCTCCATTGAACTTTCTCTCTTTTCTAACTATTGTAAGTGTGTCTGTGATCATATCAAAGGATCTTTCTTATTATTTATTGTCTTTTCCAGCAACTTCGCTCTATTGGATATAAAAAATTGACAGTCTTTAAGAGCCTTATTAAGCCAAGTTATTAACGTTCAAAGTTGTGACAGGTTTCGTACACATTTTGGAGACATTAGGCTCCGCCCACAAAATGCCTCCCCTCTGCGTTCCGCATTAAATAAGAGAGCGGAGAAAGCATACATAAATAAATATTAATCTATATCATGCAGCTAGATTTCCGAAAATTGAGAGCATATCCATTACAAATGAAAGGTTTGAGAAACAACAAAAAAAAGCATGCAGAAGAAATGAGAACAGTTTGGAAATTTAGATACAAAGGCAATATTTGAGGATGGGGTCATTCCATCGATTGGATCATTTGGAACTTTTCCAGAAACTCCGCCTCCGTCATATTCCAGACACCCATGAAGACCCTCGTGTGTTCCAGAAGCACCGATGCTACGTGGCCATCGGATTCACGAACCATATACAAACGACTCTTGAACATACGATGCTCGATTGGATGTCTAGAAAAATGTGACAATATGAAAAAACATCATTTAAATATTGTGTAAGATGGTGGTCACATAGAATGGTGGTACGGTGCACTCTTCACATTGTATCTTTTTGGCACTTTCAGAAGTTTTTGATTTCTGAAAATGTGACTCACTTTTTGATGTACGAATATTTTACGCTTTTATTGAGCTTCTTGAATTCGATCGATCTCCGAATGTCCGGAATTTGTTGAGGACTTGAAATACTGATGACCTCCAGGTTTTGGAACTTTTCTCCTGATCTCCATTCGTTCAAGAATTGAATAATATCTTGTGTCCTGATACTGTTCGAACTTAGAAAAGCATGTCGTCCCTTGAAATATTTCAAGACATCCTTTGCCAAGAAAAGACTTTGACACACATCCAAAGTATCCATCTCGTAGACTTTTGAATTTTCCTCGAATTTTATGTCATTTCGGTGTGGTCTCCACCACGAGAAAACTTCGAGACAAGGGGATCTGGAGAGAATCTCGTTGACTCCTGTCAATACAGAGTCGTCACCTTCCGGGATGCTTAACATGCGGATATTTCGAAGCGATGGGAAAAAATGAGTCTCCCGAAAACTGGCCATCAACCAAATCAGCGGGTCCCGTCCCAGCAAGTCGCAGAGATGATTATGGATCGATTCGATTATCGATTCCGCATTGTCAGAGGTGTACTTGGCATGAAGATCGGTTTGATTCACAGGAGAGCGTCTGGAAGATACTACCTCTTATGTTTGTAAAAGAAAGCCAGAAACTTACAAAAAATCGATCGATGTTCCCAATTCCTTCACTTGGACCTCTTCAACCGCGTCTCCCTCTTTACACCAAGAAAATCTTTTAACAGAGTTAATTGGGGTTTTGTATAAGACCATTAACACTTTGCAAGTTCCCAATCGGCGGGTTCCCACAGTAATACGTATGGATGCTTTTGAAATCGAGTAGTGAACGCGTTTGATTTTTTTCAACTGATACTTTTGGATTTGTTTGATGTAGTTCTTGATGCTTTTAGAGCATAACGAGAGGAAGAAGATGTGGTTGATGGGCATGTGGTCAAGAACCAACTTCGTCGGGATGTAAGGAAGACGGAAGAGCTTCATTGGTGTCTCTGAAAAACGAAATGAATGAATGGGAGAGAATAGAAAGGGACAATATATGTAATCGAAAGGGTTGGAGACAGAAAGGCAGAAAGTGGGTGGTCACTGTCAGCGTCGTCTTTTAGAACCTGATAATTCTGTGAATTCGGGATTAGAGGAGAAGAGAGCAACCATCAGTGTACAATCTTCCCACAAGTGTAGCAGATGACGAACAGATGACGGTCATTGTTTTTGTGAACAGGTGCTCAATGAGCTCATTAGGTTGGTGTACCAAATCGCTTAGTGGTGCAAGGATGACCTTCCAAGTGTCAAAAAAGAAAGTAAAGGAGATGCAAGACACTCAAACATATGTACAAGAGTTTTATAAGGAGGATTTCAGGCGAAAACTTTTTGCTACAAAATACGTAATCAAGTGTGTAGATTCCGAATGTCGTGAAGTACCTCTACAGTAGAACATATGATTTTTGAGTAACACAGAAATACTTTTTTCGACATTAGATGATCTGCTAAAAATTTCGAATGAGTTCAAAATTGGAAGAAATTGATAATCAATCTGAAGGACTGAATAGAGAATGAAGTCTTTGTCGTCGTCTGGATTGAGAACATTTGTTCACACTGACAGAATGAGAGGAGTTCCAGGTCGTCCATCTAGACATTTTCTCTCTTATAACACCCCACCCTGGTGACAGGACGATGTTGGTCTTCTGCAGGCTCCGCCCCTCCTAGAATGCATACCGTCTGCGTCTCCTCGAGTTTCTAACTCCCTACCCTGGACATACTTCCGAAGACAAACCAGTTGGTATCTTTCTTCAAGAATTGAAGAGGATTTTCGGAAGATTAGAGTCTTTTTTCAGAGTGTTTTGTAGCGATTTTCAGAATCTACACACTTGATTACGTGTTTCATAGCAAAAAGTTTTCCCGCAAAGTCCTCCTTCTAAAACTCTTGTATGTTTGCGTGTCTTGCATCGCCTCTTTCCTCTTTGTCGACATTTGGCAGGCCATCCTTGCACGGCCAAGAGATTGGGTACACCAATCTAATTAGCTCTCTGAATACCTGTTCACACAAACAATGACCGTCATCCGATGCACCTGTGGGAAGATTGCACACCGAGGGTTGATCTCTTCTGCCCTAATCCCGAATACTCTATTCACAGAATTATAATTACGTTCTAAAAGACGTCGTTGACAATGAACATCTGCACCTCCTCATTCCGATCCCTTCATGTTTGTCCAGAATTGCTCATGATTCTTATAAATTCTCTCACCATCAGAGAATATGTTGTTCTGTTTCATTCACTCGAAAAAGAGTTTAGTAAAACAATAGTATCTTTACAATAGATTTACGAACGTGGTTTTAGTAGTCGTTTTTCGTGAGAAACAATTGACCACACACAGAACAATGAAAATGTCACATGAGCAATAAAAGAAACAATGGTGGTCTTGAGATGATGATGAATGATACAGATTAGAAGAATGACACAATTGTCCTGACATGACAATTGCAATAAAGATAGAGATCGATAGAACTTGATTAGTAAAAACAAAACAACGAGAGTGCTAAAACAACTAAAGTACTAATTTTGGTACTAACAAGTATGAAGTGTTGATGAAGAATTGATAGGTTAAACAGAGACAATTGTACATATTTGAAGTAATGAGAAGAAATGAGAAGAATGAAAAGGAGACAAACAAACAGCACGTCTTCTTCTCCCTGCTCCGTCTGTGCTCCTTGGCTTCTCGGAACCTCTCTCAAGTACCGTTGAAGTCTCAACGTCGAACGCCATCTCCCTCTAGTCGCCGCTTCCTCCGACGTGTGTCCGATCGCGACATCAATAGATTGAGTACATCAATCTAGTGAGCTCATTGAGTACCTGTTCACACAAACAATGACCGGCATCTGTTCGTCATCCGATACACTCCTGGGAAGATAGCACACCGAGGGTTGATCTCTACTGCCCTAATCCCGAATTCACAGAATTATAATTACGTTCTAAAAGACGTCGTTGAGAATGTGAGAACATCTGCACCCCGGGTGAACTGGCATCTCATCATACTCGCCACCTCTTCGGACCGTTCGTTTTTGACATGGGACTGATGGACGATCGGTGAAGGAGATTCAGAGAAGCTCGGCAGGGCCAGAGAGAAAATTTTGGAAGCCATAAAGAGATACAGTATACCGTTCCACCCTTCTTTGTGACCACCATCTTACACAAATTTAAATTATTTTTTCTCAATGTGTCGTATTTTTCCAGACATTCAATCGAGCATCGTATGTTCAAGAGTCATTTGTATATCGTTCGTGAATCCGATGGCCACGTAGCATCGGTGCTTCTGGAACACGGGAGGGTCTTCATGGGTGTCTGGAATATGACGGAGGCGGAGTTTCTGGAAAAGTTCAAATGATCGAATCGATAGAATGACCCTCTCTCCAAATAGCCTTTGTATCTACTTATCTTTGCTATTTCCAAACGCAAAATTCTGTGTGTTTGTGTGTCCTGTCTCCGGACTCAAAAAGCATTTTTTAAAGCAAGTTGTTTGTGCTTCCTCAAACCTCTCATCTGTAATAGATATGTTATCAATTCACCAGTTTTCGATCCTGAACACAGTGACAAATTTCAATTCTGTCACTTTTTCACGAAGGGTCAGAAGGTTGGTGAATGGATTTGATATTCAATGAGAATGTTTTCCTCCCTCTTCTTCTGTTTTTTTTTATTAATCTTATTGCCTTGTTGTGTTTTTTGTTATTAATAAAAGTTGACTAGCCACCCATTTGTCCTCGATTCAAAATCATAGATAAAGAAACAATGGGTGCACAGAGGTGTTCACCAGGTCAAGGCTGTGTGACGTCTTCTGTGAATGGACTAATCGTTCATCTTCACTAATCCTGTAAGAAATGGACTTTCTGGAAAAACGTTCAGATGGTCATGTCTCTTATGTATACTGCAGGTGTGAACAGGTACTTCCATGAGGATTTATATTTATCATCTTCTCTGGAAAACTTTAACCGTTTTTACGGATTTTCCTTGATAAAATTGAACGAAAAGACGAACAAAACGAGAAAAATCATCACATTGTTCAAAAATTACCTTTTTGAGGCGAATTTTCGGGTTTTTGAAAATTTTGAAGTTGTCGTTACAATATTCGGAATCTAAACACTCGGTTTTGTTGTTTTCAGCAAACAATAAAGACCGGCCGGAATCCTCCTGGAAGTCCCTGCTCACACCTGCAGCGTACATAAGAGAGATGACCATCTGGCTTGACAGCCTTGACCTGGTGAACACCTCTGTGCACTCATTGTTTCTTTATCTATGATTTTGAATCGAGGATAAATGGGTGGCTAGTCAACTTTTATTAATAACAAAAAACTCAACAAGGGAACAAGACAAATAACAGAAGAAGAGGGAAGAAAACATTCTCATTGAATATCAAATCCATTCACCAACCTTCTGACCCTTTGTAAAAAAGTGACTGAATTGAAATTAGTCACTGTTTTCAGGATCGAAAATTGGTGAATTGATAGCATACCGATTACAGATCAAAGATTTGAGAGACCACAAAAAAACAAGCAGACTGGAAATGTAGATACAAAGGCTATTTGAGGGAAGGGTCATTCCATCGATTCGATCATTGGAACTTTTCCAGAAACTCCGCCTCCGTCATATTCCAGACACCCATGAAGACCCTCCCGTGTTCCAGACGTACCGATGCCACGTGGCCATCCGATTCCCGGACCATATACGAACGACACTTGAAATTGCACTTGCGAGGCTCGCATCTCTGTCTGTAAAAATAAGACAATATGAGAAATCAGATTTTATATCTGTGCAAAATTGTGGTCATCTGGAGAAGTGGTGAGCGATTTTCGAAAATTGACTCACTCTCTTGTGAACGAATATTCTACGCTTTTGTTGAGCTTCTTGAATTCGATCGATCTCCGAATCTCCGGAATTTGTTGAGGACTTATAATACTGATGAACTCCAAATTTCGGAACTTTTCTCCTGATCTCCATTCGTTCAAGAATTGAATAACATCAGGTGTCGTGATACTGCTAAAATCTAGAAAAGCATGTCGTCCCTTGAAATATCTCAAGACATCCTTTGCCAGAAAACGACCTCGCCACACATCCAAAGTATCCATCTCGTAGACTTTTGAATTCTCCTCGAATTTTACGTCATCTTGGTATTTTCCCCGCCACGAGAAAACTTCGAGACAGGGGGATTTAGAGAGAATCTCGTTGATTCTCGTCAATGCAGAGTCTTCACCTTCATTGATCTCCAATATACGAATGTTTCGAAGCAATGGAAGGAATTGAGCCTCTCGATAATTGATTAACAACCGAACCTCGAGATCACGTCCCAACAAGTCGCAGAGATGATTATGAATCGATTCGATCATCGATTCCGCATTGTCAGAAGTGTACTTGGCATGAAGACTGGCTCGATTCACGGGAGAGCGGCTGGAAGAATATTGTGATGATGATGAAAAACTCTTCCAATGAAGCCGTTGAACACAATAATAATGTTTTCTAGGTGACGCAACTTACAAAAAATCGATCGATGTTCCCAATTCATTCAATCGGACTTCTTCAACCGCATCACCCTCTTTACATTCAGGAATCCAACTGATAAAATCAGTTGGGGTTTTGAGGAAGAACATGAAAACCTTGCAAGCTCCCAATCGACCCATCTCAATACACATGACTGTTTCTGAGATAAGGTAGTTAATGCGTTCGATTTTTACTAACTGGTTCTTTTGAATTGTTATGATGGAGTTCTTGGTATTTTCAGAGCATAACGAGAGGAAGAAGATGTTGTTGATGGGCATGTGGTCAAGAACCAACTTCGTCGCGATGTAAGGCAGACGGAAGAGCTTCATTGATGTCTCTGAAAGAACGAAATGAATGAATGGGAGAGAATAGAAAGCGATAATCGAATAGAAAGGGTTGGAGACAGAAAGGCAGAAAATGTATGGGAGGAGAGTGACTGTTGCATATGGATATACAGGACATCAGTTTTCACTGACAGCATGAGAGAAGACCCTGACTGACTTCTCCCGGGAATAGTGCACGTCGACAGTCTGCAGAAGACGTTGTGCCTGTACACCCGGGGTGCAGATGTTCTCACAATGTCAAGGCATTCAATTAGCTCATATAGATTCGTGTACGCAATCTCTTGGCCGTGCAAGGATGACCTGCCAAGTGTCATCAAAGAGAGTAGATGCGATAGACACCCAAACACAAGTTTTCGAAGGACGATTTTGGGCAACGATTTTTGTTTGCTATGAAATACGTAATCAAGTGTGTAAATTTCGAGCATCGTAATAACAAAAACTCAAAAAGGCATCAAGACAAATAACAGAACAAGAGGGAAGAAAACATTCTCATTGCATATCAAATCCATTCACCAACCTTCTGGTCCTTTGTAAAAAAGTGCCTGAATTGAAATTTGTCACTGTGTTCAGAATCGAAAATTGGTGAATTGATAACGTATCCGTTACAGATGAAAGGTTTGAGAAACCACAAAAAAAACATGCAGAAGGGAAAGAAAAACAGTTTGGAAGTGTAGAAAACCAGAAGGCTGCGCCCCCTCTGGGGCCCTTTGGGCACGAACCCCACACACACAAACAGAATTTCGCGTTTGTAAATAGCAAAGATAAGGTTATAGTTTGAGGAGGGGCTCATTCCATCGATTCGATCATTTGGAACTTTTCCAGAAACTCCGCCTCCGTCATATTCCAGACACCCATGAAGACGATCCTGTCATCCAGAATTATCGATGCCACGTGGCCATCGGATTCCTGAACCAAATACAAACGACTCTTGAACACACAGTGCTCGATTCGATGTCTGGAAAAATAAGGCAGTATGAGAAATTATAATTTAAATTTTGGTGGTCACATAGAAGGGTGTTACGGTTCATTTTTCACATTGTATCTCTTTGGCACTTTCAGAAGTTTTTGATTTTTCAAAATGTGACTCACTTTTTGATGTACGAATATTCCACACTTTTGTTCAGCTCCTTGAATTCGACCGATCTCCGAATGCCCGGAAAATGTTGAGGACTTATAATACTGATGACCTCCAGATTTTGGAACTTTTCTCCTGATCTCCATTCGTTCAAGAATTGAATAACATCTGGTGTCGTGATGCTGTTACAATCTAGAAAAGCATGCCGTCCCTTGAAATATTTCAGGGCATCCCTTGCCAGGAAACGGCTTCGCCAAACATCCAAAGTATCCAGCTCGTAGAGTTTTGAATTCTCCTCAAATTTTATGTCATCTCGGTGTGGTTCCCACCACGAGAAAACTTCGAGACAAGGGGATATAGAGAGTATCTCGTTGATTCTCGGCAATGCAGAGTCGTCACCTTCATGGATGTCCAATTTACGGATATTCCGAAGCAATGGGAGAAATTGAGCGTCTCGGAAACCGATCAACAACCGAACCTCGGGGTCCCGTCCCAGCAAGTCGCAGAGATGATTATGAATCGATTCGATTATCGATTCCGCATTGTCAGAGGTGTACTTGGCATGAAGATCGGTTTGATTCACAGGAGAACGGCTGGAAGAATAATCCGTGGCCGTGGAGCACAACACTAATGTTTTCTAGGTGACACAACTTACAAAAAATCGATCGACGTTCCCAATTCATTCACTCGGACCTCTTCCACCGCGTCACCCTCTTTACACTCAGGAATTTTATTAATAAAATCAATTGGGGTTTTCAGGAAGACCATGAAAGCCTTGCAAGCTTCCAAACGAGCCACTGTAATAAACATGCATGTTTTTGCTATCATGTAGTGAACGTGTTCGATTTCTTCAAACTGATACTTTTGGATTTGTTTGATAAAGTTCTTGGTGTTTTTAGAGCATAACGAGAGGAAGAAGATGTGGTTGATGGGCATGTGGTCAAGAACCAACTTCTGTACGATGTAAGGCAGACGGAAGAGCTTCATTGATGTCTCTGAAAAACGAAATGAATGAATGGGCGAGAATAGAAAGGGACAACATAATAGAAAGGGTTGGAGACAGAAAGGCAGAGAATGGATGGGAGGAGAGTGACTGTCGCATATGGATATACAGAACGTCAGTTTTCACTAACAGCATGAGAGAAGACCCAGACGGACTACTCCGGGGAATAGGGCACGTTGTCAGTCTGCAGAAGACGTCACCAATCTTTTGACCATTTGTAAAAAAGTGACTGATTTGAAATTTGTCACTGTGTTTAGGATTGAAAAATGATTCATTACAGATGAGAGGATTAAGACACCATAAAAAACATGCAGATTGGAAATTGTCATTTCATTGAATCGATCATTTGGAACTTTTCCAGAAACTCCTTCTCCGTCAAATTCCAGACACCCATGAAGACCCTCGTGTCATCCAGAAGTACCGATGCCACGTGGCCATCCGATTCCCGAACCATATACAAATGACTCTTGAACTTATTATGGATTGTAGAAGACTCCAATCTGAAAAGTGAGGAGCATTTTCTTCATAACTTTCAAAAGTTTCAATTTTTCAAATTTTCGCTTACTTTTTGATGAACGAGTAGTCTACTTCTGTGCGGAGCTCCTTGAATTCGACCGATCTCCGAATCTTCGTAACGTTCGAGCATTTTTCCATTTTGAAGACCTCCAGATTTCGATACTTCTCTCCCGATTTCCATGCTTTCAAAAACTGAGTCACATTGTCAGCCTTGATGTTGAGACACTCCAAAAAAGCATGCCGTCCGTTGAAATGTTTCATGAGGTCCGCCGCAAAGGAACGACTCGGCCGCACATACAGAGTGTCCACTTCGTACATTCTCGAATTTTTCTCAAGTTGAACCCTTTTTTGTTGTCTTGCATACCAGGAGAATATCTCGAGGCGAGTGGTGGACACCGAGAACAGTTTGTCGAGTTTCGCCGTTTCGAATCTTCCCCATAGTTCTATTCTTTGCAAGTCTCGAAGCTTCGGGAGGAAGTTAGAATGCGGTGTAGACGTGCTTAATAACCAGAACTTGGTGTGATGTCCGATGAGGTCGTATAGTTGGTTGTGAATCGATTCGAATAGCGATTCCACGTTGCACTGGCAATACTTTGCGTAGAGATCGGATCGACGAGTCGGACAGCGGCTGGAAAATCGAAACAGGTTCACCAGACTATCCCAACCTTCCCACTTCTTGTGTACTGTCTGACTATGAGTACGCGCCGCTGGTTGCACGGAGACACGCCCCTTTTTGCAATGCGTTCACATTCAACTTTTTGATTTTCAGTGCAAAACGGTCAACTTTGAACAGTTAAAAATATATGTTGCAGCCACTCGATTTCTATAAACCTGGTGGGTGCATTAAGCAAGTCTAGATCTTCATTTTTGTAGTTGACAACTTTTTCTGAAAATAGCTGTGAAGTGAGTTACGTCGCAGTAAAGATCATCGGTCCAAAAAAGGTCGAAATTTGCACTGAAACGTGCCGAATTTTGAAGCGACATAACTGACTAGATTGTGTTCTCTCTCTTTCTCTTTTTCTCTCTCTCTCTCTCTCGCGAAACTTACAAAAAATCGACAGGTGCTCCTCCCAGCTCGTTCACGCGGACCACTTCAATTGCGTCACTCTCGCTGTACCCACTAATCTCATCGATAAGGTCGAGTGGGGTCATGAAGAATTGCAGCAAGACTATATCACATCTACTCGAGCCCACTCTCATCTCGATATACGGCGTTTTTCCATGAATCTGATAATAGACGCATTTGATCTTTTCCAGCTGATACTTTTGGGTTCTGATGATGAAGTTCTTGGTGGCTTTGGAGCATAGTGAGAGGAAGAGGATTTGGTGAATAGGTAGGTGGTCTAGAATCAGCTTTTTCACGATGTATGGTAGACTGGAAAGTCGCATGGTCATCGCTGAAAATGGAGAAGAGTAAGGAAACAGAGCATGGAAATGGTACAATTTGGTCGGAAAGGAATGGGGGACAATCGAACAGAAAATGAAGGAGAAGAGAAGAAGGACAGCGTTGCGTCTGGATTGAGAACGTCTGTTCACACCTGCAGTATAAGAGAGACCCATTTGTCATCGATTGAAAATCATAGATGAATAAACAATGGGTGCGCAGAGGTTTTCATCAGGTCAATGCTGTGTGTCGCCTTCTGGGAATGGACTAATCGTTCATCTTTACTAAGCACCAGAGGGCTGCGCCCCTCCTAAAACATTTGATCTACCGGTGCAAAACTATCGCGCGAAAAACTTTCCCTGGAGCAAAAAAGAGGTTTTTGAGCCCGCATGAGTTCACTTTTTGTCAAATCAAAAATCTAAATAGACGGGCATCATTAAGACCTCAACTCTGATGTCCTGTGAAAAATTCAGAAAATTTGGTCCATGGGGAACCGTGCTAGAGTCAGCGAACGGGTAACAGACACACACACACACAGAATTTTGCGTTTGTTAATAGTAAAGAAACGATGTGAGAACGATTTTGAGAACGAAAAGAAAATCAATGAGCAAAAAAAAAATTTCAGACCCGAAAAAATGTTCATTCAAAACTCCAAAAGCGCATTCTGTCTAAACTGAAAGTTCTCTCGTGCCCTGATAAAGTTCAGCGTGGTGAGTCTCGAAAACGAGCCCAAATTGAGCATCTGATGCATCCAGAAGAGCCCGAACGCAGAGACGACGAGGTATTCGGTCCAAAACGATTCTCTCGGCGTCGTTCCGAGGTACGGTAGCATTGCGATCGACGTCAGAATGTTCGTCAAGCAATGAAGGATCTGAAAAAAATTTCTTCTAAAATCCCCTTAAGCCCCGCCCCCTCCCCACCATCGTCACATAGATAACCCGTGAAATCATCGGAATCGGATTGCTCATCTTAAACGCCAACCCGGGCATCACCGAAATCGACAATTGCGTGATGAAGAAGCAAAAAATCATCGCCAGAGGAAACAGAAATTCCATATTGACATGGAAGAAGAACTCGATGGACTGAAACAAAAAAACCTTTTACAACATCTCAAAATTCCCGCCCACAAAACCTCAATAATCGAAGCACCTCTGTCCTCGTCGAGAGTGCACGTGTCGAAACCGAAAACGTGGCAAAAAATCGCTCGAAACTCGCGCGGAATGTCCCGCGCGGCTTGGTAGATGAGGATGGCGTTTCCGAGAATGGCGAAGACCTGAAAACCACTCATGGGATTCGAACCAGGACCCTCAGATTCCTAGAAGAATGCATAAAAAACTTCCAAAAACACTTTCGCACACAACGGGGTTCGAACCCAAAACCCTTCCCACCGCACTCCCCCTCACTCCCACTTGCGCCACGCCCGCACCTCTCACTCTCCACCTCGCAAGCCATACAAAACACACCCACCACCACGAACAACTTGGTGTGCGGATGCCGGTGACTCTGAAAATCCGGCACCGCTGCAGCGTCTTCCAGAGCCTCCAGAGAAGACGTTCCAATGTTCTCCTCGAGCTCAAACTCGAATCCGGGCGGTGCAAAGTCCTCTTCGAGAGCTTGCGGCGTCCCAACCGGTGCTACCGGCACCACTTGATCAGAACTCATTTTGAAAATTCAGCAGTTTTTGTGCAAGCGAGAAAAGAGAAATGAAACAAAACTTTTCTGCAGGCTTTAATATTTATTTTCTCCACGAACGGGAGGCGGGGCAATAGAACCAAATGAAAAAGACAATCACAGTAAATGCCGGTCGTGTGTGTGGTGTATATATATTAAAACTTTAAAACAATCTCTACTATCTCTCTGGGTAAAAGTACATAGAGGAGAGGGGGCGGGACTTGAGGGGGGAAATGGAAGGGGGATAAAACGTAATATCAGGAGGAGAGCAACAACAAAAAAGAAGAGCAATTGTACCCGTCGATGAAATCAAGTTATTGGAATTTTTAGATGTGGGGGGAGGGGAGGAAATTAAGGGGAAAAAAAAGCATCGAAAATTTCTGCTTAGGACAGTTTCGAGTACATCTCGTTGAGCTGCTTCGCGTAGTGAGCCTTCAGCTTCGGACGCTTGCTCTTCAGCGTCGGCGTCAGCAGGTCGTTCTCCACACTGAATTGCTCGGCCGAGAGATGGATGTCGGCGACTTGCTCGAACGAGAAGAGTCCCGCCTTCTTGCCGACCGCCTTCATGTCGTCGAGCACCGCCTTCTTGACCGCCTCGTTTCGGCACAACTCCTCGAGACTTCCCTTGATGCCCTGGTCGGCCATCGCGGGGATCAGGACCTGGAAAAAGAAAATTGAGTGGGTGGGGCTTGATTTTTCAGATCTCAAGTTTCTAGACTCTCAGGACGCTTCAGATTCCGCAAAAGTGTCCTAAAGCTATATGAAGGCTCTCGAAATCTTCTGAATCGCCCCAGGGTTCATCTGAACCTTTCAGAATCCAAGTAGCACATCACGGATGCTCCAGAATATTCCAAAATTCTCTTGAGTTCTCCCGAAGGCTTCAGAAAGCTCCAGATTGAATCAGAGTCCTTCAGAACTCCCAATGAATGATTCAGGGTTCTCCTGGACTTTCCTGAGCCCTTCTGAACACTTCTGGAAACTTCAGAAGCCTCTAGAATCCACCTAAACCATCCAGCATGCGCCAGAGCCTTCCAGAAGCCTCCAGAATCAACCGAGATTGTCCTCAACTTTTCTGGATCCTTCAGAATCCTCCTTGCATCCAGAACCACCTGGACTCTATAGAATTCCCTAGACTATTCCTTACCTCCGCATCAGGCACCACCACCGCAATCAGACACGTCTTCAGCGACTCGCCGTGCACGAACGACTGAGCAACGTATTTCGAGCGAACGTAGATGTTCTCGATCTTCTCCGGCGCCACGTACTCGCCCTGTGACAGTTTGAAGATGTGCTTCTTGCGGTCGACAATCTTCAGCGTTCCCTCGGGCGTCCACCGTCCAATGTCGCCCGTGTGCAGCCAGCCATCGGCGTCGATCGTCTCCCTCGTCTGCTGCTCGTTCTTGTAGTAGCCCTTGAAGATGATGTGTCCGCGCACGCACACCTCGCCCGCGTGATCCTTCGCGTAGTAGTTCAACTCGGGCACGTCGACCAACTTGATCTGGCACGACGGGATCACCATGCCGACGTGGCCGGCCAACGAGTCGCCCTCCATGGAGACGGTGCACGCGGCGACGCACTCCGTCTGACCGTAGCCCTCGACGACGACGCAGCCCATCGCGGCGCGCACAAACGTGAGCACGTTGGTGGACAGTGGGGCGGAGCCGGTGATCATGAGACGGACGCGACCGCCGAAGCCCTCGCGGATCTTCTTGAAGACGATGTTGTCGAAGAAGCCGTCGTTGCGAATGTTGAAGCTGGAAAAAAGAAGGATGGTTTACTCTAGAATCGTGTGGAAATGGTCTGGGTGGTCTGGAAGACTCTAGAAGTCGTTAGAAGGTCTCAAACTGCCACAGAAAGCTCAGACAACTTCTGGAACATTCCGCAAGCTTCTCGAATCTTCTAGGTCCCTCTGGAACATTCCAGAAGAGCCTTGACTATCCCAGAGCCTTTCGACGTCTTCCACAGATCCCCTATTAGTATCTAAAATGATTCTCCCTACTAGGGCCAAGATTCTAAACATTATTGTTCCCTACTACACTCTCTATCTAGAATCTGTAGCCATTATTCGCTGATTGGTGATGTTCGATCTACGTGATATTCCTTCGCTACACCACCCCAACAAACAAAAAGAAAGAATGCAAAAGATGATACAGTTCAAAATACAAATCTGGGGGTGATTGCGTATCATGATATGACCCCATCTATGTGTCACTGATAAACAGGTCAAAGTCTCTTCTCATCTCTCATTGCTAACCGTAAACCCAGAAGATCTCAAAGGTCAGTCCTGGTCAATGGTGGCCTAGAATTCAACACGACCGCCTAGGATCCGTCTGAGATATCGCAGCGGCCCAGTCACCAGATCCAAGACCGTTTAGACCCTCAGACCTCGATGACCGAGCTGTCGGATCCTAGGCCACCAATAGACTCTTCCATTGAGATTCTCATAACGGACAGGATCGTAGGGGAGGGCTTGGGCTACAGGTTGCCTACTCACTTCGCCATATCCCTGGCCTTGTACGAGATGGCGAAATCGAACAACATCTTCTTCAGCGTCGACTTGTTCACCTCGGACATCACCTTATCGTAGAGGCGATTCAGCACGCGCGGCACCACGGGCACCACCGTCGGTCGCAACTCCTTAATGTCCTCGGCGAGCACACGAATGTCGCCACGGTAGAAGCCCACCTTGGCGCCCACACAAAAGCACACGCTCTCGATGACGCGCTCGAGCATGTGAGCCAGCGGCAGGAAGCTGATCATCGAGTCGGTGGCGGCGATGCCCGAGTGCTTGAAGAAGTCCATGCAGACGCCGTCGGCGATCACGTTCGCGTGTGTGAGCATGACACCTTTCGGCGTGCCTGTGGTTCCCGACGTGTAGCAAATCGTCGCCAGATCCTCTGGTCGTGGTGGAATGTGCGCGGGACGAGTGGTGGCCTCCTTGCCGAGCTTCTCCAGGTCCTCGAAAGTGAACACCTGGACGCCGAGGGTTTGTGCGGAGGCGGCGAGCTCCTCGCTGATCGGCTCCATAACGACAAGCGTCTTCAGGCTCGGACATTGCTCCTTGAACTTGAGAAGGCCTGAAAGACAGAGAAGTTTTCATTTCAGACGCCCCCTTATCAGTCCTCAATCATGAATCATGAAAAACAAGCGCCGCTTACCGGTGGCCTTCGCGTTGTCGTCACACACCACAATCTTGATTTCCGCCTGATTCAAAATGAACACAGACGCCTCGGATCCCAAAGTCTCGTAGATCGGCACGATGACGTTCGAGTAGTTGTACGTGGCGAACTCGGTGACGATCCACTCGGGACGGTTTTTCGAGTAGATGCCAATGTTCTCGTCGTTGCCAGTCGGAATGCCCAGCTCGCGGAACGCCACCGACACATTGTCGGCTCGCTCGAGAATCTGATTGTACGACTCCCAGACGAACGGAATCGAGCCGTCGGCTTGTTTCACGCGGCGGCCGAGCATTGGGCCGTTGCCCGAGAGACGCGCTCCGCGCCGAACACCTTGGTAGAGCGTGCGAGCGTCGTCGAACAGAAACGCCTGCAGTTTGTCGTCTTTGAGGTAGGCGCTGACGCGGGAGCCGTCCTGAAAAACGAAGAGGAATCGTCAAATGCGTTTGGTTTGGCGGGAGATTTGAAATTGCTTTCTCAGAATCTTCTAGAAGTCACCAGAATCTTTCTGAAGCACACAGAATCCTCCCGAAGTCGGAAAACTCACCGGCAACACGCGACTCTGATTCATCGGATCGACGAGCGGCTTCACGTTTCCCGAGTACGTCACGCCTCCGTACGAGTAGCCGCCGGAAGACGATCCAGACGCTCCTCCTCCTCCTCCGGTGACACCCTTCGACAAGTAGTAACCGAGTCCCATGGTGACGGCGGCGGCGGCTCCGATTTGAACGTAGTAAGGCGGAAGTGAGGTGGACGACGCGACGCTGGTTGGTGCCGAAATGAAATCGACAATACTTCTGAAAGATGGTGGGAAGTTTTCGTTGGGTTCTCTTCTTTGGGAAGGGGTTATTGTGCTGTGTCGAAAAAAATGAGAGATGAGTCATCTCAGGTAGAATGATGATGGGTGCGCGCGCGGGCGCCTGGCAAAACAAATACCTTTTGAAAATCGAAAATTATGAAATTTTCATTTTTTTTTCTCCAGGCTCCGCCCCCTCTGCTCCAAAACTACACCAAACGTCATAAGCCCATCAAAACAACAACGGGGTGCTCTTTAGAGCTGATAGTGAGGTTAAACCCGGAAGGAATTGGGGGAAACTGCTCTAGGAGGTTTCAATGTGGACTTGGAGCTTTTCGGATTTTCTGGGGCAACTTGAAAGTCATTGGAAGGATCGTTACAACAAGATTCAGAGTGAAACAACGTTATTATCCATTCACCAGCGCTCGACCTTTCGAGACAACGACACTCCAATAGCGGAGTGTCGTTGTCACGAAAAGTCAAGCGTTGGTGAATGGATAATAGCGGTTTTCACCGAGAGACTTGTTGTAACGTGCCTTCCAATAGGTTGCCAAGTTTCCAGAAAAAAAACCCAAAAAAAACCAAGTCCTCATTCAAACCTCCTTAGAGCAGTTTCCCCCAATTCGTTCCGGGTTTAACCCTCCCTATCAAATCTAAATAGCACCCCACTGTTGTTTTGATAGGTTCGAAACGATCTATGTTGCCTTGAAGTACGAAAATATATCAAAAGGGGCGGGGCCTTCTCGATCTTCTCGATCAATCAAAACTCAAATTTCTCCCGTATTCAGCCAAAAAAACCATACCCAAAAAACAAACCTCGACTGAGACTGTACCCACGCGGCCGTGTCTGTGATAACCATGTTTCTGTGTCTGTATGTGTGTTTTTAAGAGGTCTATTTATTGTTCCCTCCCACTATTTTCCTCTGCTGTGTGTCTCTCTATAAAATGAGATTAAATTGAGGTACAACAAATGACGGAGACGTCGAAAAGAGAAAATAAGAAGACGTAAGGAGGAGTGAGACCAATTTGAGTGAGGAACATGGACTAGTTCTTTAGTAGAATTGGGATTCTCAAATGGGACAAGTTTTCAACAAGGCGAGACATGCCGGCACATTGCTCAGCTTCAAAAATGAGCAATGGCATCAACTTTGGCATCTAATGAGAGCTATCGACAAGCTTTATCTGCTCTACCAAACGGTTAGAGATGCAGAGGGCCGGCGGGCAAACTGGAGGTGCATCGAGTCCAGTAGACGACCAGTGGGTCAAATAGAGCTCTCCATCATCAGAGGTGCATGGAGCTCGGTCCAAGGTCTAGGCGGTCAGGTTAGTGAGACAGAGCCCAGCGGCTCGAGTTCTAGAACACCTGGACCTTCAACCAGAGCGAGGTAAACCTCCTCGATGGGGTTCCCAGCCGACTAATAACCATCGCCCCCAAGGAAAAAACCTCCGAATGAAGAATCTCCATCTCAAATCATTAAACGATCTTTTCCACTTCTTCTTCTTCATCTTTCCCTTTTCAAGACAAGAGCCGCCCTTTTCTCTCTCTCGATCAGGCCATATTTCTTTATCACACATTGGGAGAACAACTTTGACCCTTGCCCATGGCCGGGGAAACTACGAATACGAGAAGGAGAGAGAGAAAATATCAAGTCGGTGAGGAAAGTGTAGGAGGAGAGAAAAACGCAAAGAACATGGAGAAGAAGAACAAGAAGATAGGTAAACATTTCTTCCTCTTCTTCGCGAAAACCGAGGGGGCCCAGCGGAGGCGCTCTGAAGGCGGTGGAGGTGGCGATAACTAACTGATGATTTGATTAGCACTGATGGCGACATGGAGACACACAAAACTAATAGAACACGTGTAATCAAGCGTGGCAGCGTTTTGGCGCCCATTCGAATCAGCGAAAGAGGGTAAAAATCGCTGAGGGGTGGAACGTCTTCAAGATTCAGATTCCTTATTAACCATTCAAAGTGACACGTCTTCTGAAGAGTGAGGATTCAGTTTCAGAGTTTCCCACCTTGAAATCGAGGTGAGGGGTGTCATTTCGAGTGGCTGGCGAGACGAGAAGCGAGGATCGAGTGTTCCGAGGTATTTGAATGTCCGCGTGTCAAAAAGGGACGTGAAAAGCCGAGCATTCACGTGAGAAAACGTAAGAATTGGGGTCACGTTGAAAATCGGGAGAACTGAATTTTCACGTAAAAATTTGAATTTTCACGTGAACTTTGAAGCTAACGTGGAAAATCGAAAACCTCCTTTTAGGTCACTTTTTCGGCGCCAAAACTGGAAAATTCGAATTTCCAGGCTAACAATCTAAAAAACGACAAGAACTCAAATCTAGTCACCGGCACAAGACTCGCCTTTTGATAGTCGAAAAATGGCGGGAATTCAAATTTCTCAGCTCCCACCTTCATCTTCTATTTTAGCAGCTATCAAGATGCAACAATGAGGGAAACCAGGAAAACCGATAAAATCGCATCCGAGAATAGTCATTCAGAGGGTGGGCCCCTCTTAGGATGGCCACCTGCCACCTCTTCGGATGTCACATGGTGACGGACAGCGGATGGTATAATCGTCGTCTTGGCAATGGAGCAAAATTGCATAGCCATTCTTGGGAGAGATGACGGTCGTTGAGATCAAAAGTAGATCAATGATTCGTCGGCTCGAAAATCGGCAGTTCGAGACTGCATGCAAAATTGCTCATATCGAGCTGAGCACCGTCAAAAACTCTTCAAAAACTCGGTAGTTGTAAGGCTCTCGGATCGGCACAAAAAAAGCCGAGACTACTTTTCTAGCACTTAGCAATGTCGAAATCTGAGCAATCCGTTGTTTTAAGGGGCATCCCGTTGCTCATTCATCGCCTCGTCGAGAGCACCATAGCAATCCGAAGGCCAACAAACAACAACAAAAACAGAGTAGATGAGCAAGAGAATAGGAGGGTGAAAAAGAGCTCTTTGGACCCCTCTGTGTGGGTGCTCCAAAATGTTGCGGCTCATCTCTTTCTCGAAAAATCGGGAGAGCGAAAAAATCCCATCAAACGGGGGTAAAATTTACTACACGCGCCGCCCTCTCGCTGATTGCAATAGCAAAACTTGCAAAAATTGGTGATAAGAGGAGAAGAAAAAGAAGAAGATACTCTTCTCCATCGCCACGACCCGTTCATCCATCATGGAGGACGGCCTTGAAGGGGGATGGGTTTATTATTGACAATATGTCCATTTAATGTCGAAGAAGCAATCACGACAAATATGAATGGTCCAAAGTCTGCCAAAAAAAGCGAACTGCAACCGACAGCGGGAAGACAAAAAAAAACGTGGTGGTTCTTCTCTGCTCGTCTGCGTCTCCGGCGGTTGTATACGAAACCAGCAGAGAGAGAGAAACAGAAAGAGAATAAAACGAGTTATGGCCTTCTCCCTCTATACACATAGCATAGAGAGAGAGAGACACAGAACGCGCGCGCATGCGCGCGCGTAGACTCATTTCGATTCGGAGCGAGAGACCGAGAGAGAGAGAGAGAGAGAGAGCGTAGGAGACGACGAGACGGAGAGACGCAGAGAAGAGACGATTTTTGGGGAGGGAGTAAGAGGAGCAAGTGTGTTGCTCCGCGTACCGTGTAGCCTGTCTTGCGCTACTAGCCTCCGCCGCAAAGAAAGTGCAAGGTACATCGTACAAAGTGGGCGGGGCCTCATTTTTCGAGCAGAAGTAGAAGAAGAAGAAGAAGCCATGTGGTTTTTCTTTGAGAGAACAGGTGATCCGTGAAGAAGAAGGCATCAAAGTAGACAGAGCAGAGAGTGGTCCGGAAATGAAATTTTTTGGTCGAAAAAGTCGGAAAAAAATTGCAGAGAAAGCCCCCAATTTATAGTCAAAATTCTGACCTTATGACAACTTGGAACACTATGAATTATGATGGCCTAGTATCCGACAACTCGGTCACAGGTTGAAAAGCCAAAGCCAAAAATTTGCAAAACTTTTTCATCGGCTATTATGGTGTTCCGTGCGAACATCAACACGTGGCCTAGGATCCGACAAAACTTGGTCCGTTTTTTTCCCAGGATCTAAGCGAAAACCAGTCCGTGGCCTAGGATCCGACATAACTCGGTCACCGAGAGGTATCTCGACACAAAAAGGGATTCGGATTTTCAACGATTCTCAAGGATGAAAACCGCCAAAAATCCAAATCACTTTTCGCGGTGAGATATCTCACGGAGATCGAGTTTTGTCGGAACCTAGGCCACGGACTAGTTTTCATTTGGAGCATTTTTAGACGTGAAAAGTTTACAAATTTCTAGAACTTTCAGGGCTGTAATTCGAGAGGAAACTTGAAACCGAAGGCTGAGCAACAAGCAATGTGCATCATTGAACAGCAAAAAAATTGGGAAAAAAATTTTTTTTTCGAAATTTTTTGGCTCAAATCTCAACAATCCTTGGTCACTTTTTGAAATAATTTTTTCGAAAAATTTCAAATTTTTGGCTCAAATTTTCCCGCCAAATCGACAGAAGCCATTAAAATCCAAATCCATAGACCTCCGCTTGAGGGGGGTCACATGCTGTGTGGTGCTCGGCGAGCCGGCCGGCCACTAGCCATGGAGAGCTCTGGACGACGACGACCAGACTGAGAGGGACCCCTCTCTCTCGTTCTCTATTTTCCAGAAGACGTCCCAAAATGTCAACAAGAATGTGTTCAGAATCCCGCCCCCCTCCGATGAAAAACTAACCCAAAAAAATCATGCAAAAATCTCAAGTGATTTGAATTCTCCGACGACGCTGAGGAGCTCATTTTCGGAATCTGATAATAGTGGAAAAATTGCCAAGCTTGTTTACCCACATTTCTTCCTTTTCCAGGTGGAACCGATCCACGTGGACACCCAGAAATTCGAATTTCGCGCGTGAGAAAAGACCCGGAAAATTCGATTTTTCCCCTACCTGATTAGTTGCGTGAGTGTTGAAGGCAGCTTTGGTTTGGTTGGTAGTGGTTACCGCGAAGAGTAGACAGGGGTGTCTGAAAGAAAGGAGTCGAAATCGACAAA
>LR544913.1:290-108660 GCA_900536305.3 Caenorhabditis sp. 40 LS-2015 | reverse complement strand
TGCACAACCATGATATCGTCCTGGTCGCCAGCGACCCAAGAGCAGCAAGCCAAATGATTCAAGAACTGGTGGAGAGATGCGAAACAGTAGGCCTACAAATCAATTCAAGCAAGACCAAAGTCTTGAAGATCCGCTTACACTCCGGTATGTGTAAAACAAGGCAATTCGACATCCAATTTTGAAGAAGTTGATGAATATGTCTATATCGGAAGGCCGCTCAATGCAAGAAATGAGAGAACCAGAACTGTCGTTATGAAGATGACGACAGCTCTGTTGCCAGACACAGACCTTTCTAGTCAAGGAAGTTCTTCAATTGAGGATGTGGAAGACACAAACAGCGATGATGATCAAGTCCAGGATACTGAACATGATGATACTGATACTTCACACGCTCGGAAAAGAAAGAATCCTAAATCTCTTCAATATTCGCCTTCTCCCAAGCCACGAGGTAGCAGACGGACAGTAGGGAAAGCTTCAGCAGCTGCTGGACGTAGATCATCAGCTACAGGAAGTTCTGGCCGTGCAAGAGCAAGAAGTTCTTTGTATGCTGCTCAATTCTCTGGATCGAGACGTGGACCATCCGTCGCAGTAAGAGCGGCTCCAGGCCGTTCAAGAGGAAGAATCAACTGCTGTTCGATCGCCTGGGCATGGAGCATCGGCCACAAGAGCTGGAAGTCGGGCAAGAGGAAGAGAATCGTCGACTTCCATTCGATCGTCGGCTGCTGGACGTGAAGCATCGGCCGCAACAGCTGCAAGGCGTGCGAGAGAAGGAGGACGCACTAATTGAAAACGTATACCAGTGAAATAATAAAATTTGGCCAAGGTGCTAAAATTTGGTTGAGGACCAAAAAATTATTTAAGGACCAAAAAATTATTTAAGGACCAAAATATTATTTAAGGACCAAAATATTATTTAAGGACCAAAATATCCAAGTAGAGCCGTTCCTTCTTATGGTACCCATCACATACTAAAGCGTCATATCACTGTTCACAACGTTTCCTAGTGAGTGCTGCATGGAATCAGTACTTCTAACCTTCAAAGTCAACTGGCGGACAAAAGAGCTGAAGATAGCTCTGGTGCAAATTATATATTATTCAAATTAGAGCCTCTTGGATCTTTCAAGACACAGAAAGAAGCCAGAATAGGCTAGAATGTTCTGATTAAATTGAACGTTATTTCATACAGGTTCACTTCCAATTACTGGGATAACTTCTCTCCTAACTAGTTTTGACCGGTGCAATTTATGAGATCTATTTGGAAAGAATAAGAGAATGCGACTGAGGTCCGAACTGCCCGTTTCATGAGCATAAAACTTTGTGCATTCTCGATGACTCCTGCACATTTTATAGCGAACTTGTGTATTTCAAAAATCAAACGCGTTTCTCTGCCACCCCTGAACCCTAAACTTTCACGTCACACTCCGTGAATTCCTGAACAGAACGCGAGTACATCATTTCTGCAGATTTGCATCGTTTATTTTCCTCTCTCTCTCTCTCTTCGCACTCAATTCGTCAAGTGTCTAGTTTGTTTTCGTTTCTCCCCAGGATGCACCCAGAGGCATAAGCTCATTAGGAAGTAAGCATCCCGGGGCGGAAATTGTGAGAAATATCAGTTTTCGGGAAAGGTCACATTAACTTACTACGGATTGTCGAGAAGCGCCTCCGCAACATCGGAAGTGGAGTTTTTGAGGGAAGTGTGATTCATGTTGACTCTGAAAATAGAACAACATTTCCAGATCACTGAAGATCAGAAAAGCATAAGCATGAACTGAAACAAAAAGAATATGAAAATAGAAAATAATAAGTCGGATATGTAAAGCATACGGTAAACAGCTACACGAAGAAAATTCAAATGTTCAAAGTTTCAATAGAAGTTTGAAAAAAAGAGCTTTAACCAGTGATTTTCTCTGATTGACAAGTCTGGGAGAGATTTAAAATAGGAACTGCATCACAAGATTCACGGATAATTTCACACAATGCTGCTGTTCAAAAACCCTACAGTATTCCTCCACAAGTTTAGTAAAGAAACCCCGGGCTACCGTAGGCTCTGTTCTTTGAAAAACAATCAAGCACACAAAATGAAAAAAAGGTTGAGTAGTTTTTTTTTTCGAAAAATTGCACCTCCCCTACTCCCACTATTCTATCTCATTTTTCTCATTACATCCACGCGTGTGATGCTGTTTGTGCACTCACTAAAACACAAAGAAAAAGTTGGTAAAGGGAAGAGAGGGTGATCTAATTGAGCTCAACATCCGGAATGGCACGTTCCGATGAAAATTGCTCAGGATGGGAGAGGTCGACTGACTTGAGATAATTGGTAGGATTTTTGTTGGAGTGTGTTTGTGTGTGTTTCTCACGTTGGAAACACAATTTGTTCAATTGCTGGTCTATTTGAGGAAGTACGATAAGAAAAATAAGTTACTGTGAATTTCGTGGAACATGAAAAGTCAGTTTTTCAGAACCACTAATCTTCAACTTACAGTAATGCACCCACACCCGAAATCGAAGATCTACGATAAACGTCAACGATAAGAAACCATCCCTATTCAATATCCGTTCGACTTATACCACTTCTCTGTAACTCTGCTTTCCTGGACCCAGGAAGCGTTCGAGCTCTCTTCTTCTACACTGCTCTCAACCAGGAACTCTATTACCGGTTCGATGTCGGCAGACAAAAAAAATAGTTTCACTCGCCTCATCGGATGACAAAGCACTCAGACCGAAAACACAGACAAAAGGAAAGAAAATAGACTCCAGGATAGATGAATTGAAAGAGTGGCCCCAAAAGGAAGAAAATCGAGAAAAGACGAAACTGAAACAAAAACACAGAGCAATAAAAAAAAGAAAAGCAATTGAGACACCAACGAAAAAGGGGTCCCCGGGAAGAATACTATAATTTATCTCTCAAGTCATTCCTTTCTCGATTGGATTCGTCTTCTCCACCCCACTCAATCTTCCTTTCAGTCTTGCGCTGACAGGGGCTCAATTGGTTTTTTTTTTCCCTGGTTGGTTCCTTTTTTTGGTTGTTTCCAATCTTGGGAGGATAAGGATTAAAAAACTGGTTGAAAGTGGGTGGGGAAGGAAAACTCTTTGGTCATCAGGCGATGAAGAAGAGGAACTTAGGCTCTGAATGAAAAAGGTCAGCTTCCGGGTCTACTCTTCATATCTTCTTGTGAATTTTTGGGAATTCGAAAACTCAATGAGTTCAAGTGCTATGCGCTATCTGTCTATAGAGATCATGAAATTCTCAGAACTACAGGATCCCTGAATTTTCAATTGTTTGAAATGAAGATTGGATATATTCGATAACCAGCCTGGATAATCGTTCACAAAAAATTACAAAAGTGTACAGTTCTAAGAAAACCCTTTGGTGAGCGAGAACACACAATGTTCCCATAATCGAAAAATTTCGAGATTCGAAAAATGCCAAGAAAACCAAATTTTGAAATCAACAAAATGAAGCCATAATATTTGGAACGACCAACGATTAAGAAATGAAAGACGAACACGAAACAGAAAATAACAATGTTCGACTAATGAGCAAACGACCACGTCATGGCTTATCGAGTTTTGATATACCAATGAGATTTACGTAACAAAATGTACTGTTTGGTTTTGTATCACGGAACACCTCGTGTAGACCGAACGTCTTCTGGTTCAGACCGAACATCGTCTGGTTCAACAGAACCAGTCGTGAAAAAATGATTTGAGAAGACCCAATATTCCAATGTTGAATAGATTTCAATTTCAAGATCGAAGCTTGAACGAGGCAAGGCAAACACATTCCGAAAAAATGAATGTTGTAGAATGGGATTGCTTTCAAAGAAAATATGACGTCCTGGAAAAAAATAGCAGAAAAAAAAGCAAAAACAGAAATACCCAATATCTTGGGAGGTCAGTGACAAAAAGTTATTGTAGCAGGTCTTAGAAAATGAGGCTAATTGGCAAAGGGTGTCTGCACGGAAGTGTATAGTCTTTAGCCGATGAGTAAAATTTGGAGAGGAGGGATTCTGCATCAGAATAAATTGTTGCTCATCAAGAGAACAGGAAACAACATGGCGGTGTCTGAACTAGGTCTGAGTTTTCATTGAATAGTGCTGCAGGATGTTTGCAAAGAAAACTCACGAGACTCATATGAATGGTCAGTATGAACGAATCCAAGCAAATGAGACTACTAGAAAAATCTTCATAGTCATTTTTCTCCCACCAATCTTCTTGTTTGGCTAAGAGGTCAATGTTTTCCTAAAAGGTTTCCTTAAGCTATAAATGTATTTAGTTCTATGGCCTTTTCATTGCCATCCGAAATTTCTTAGAAATGGCTCATCAAGAAAATAAGAAAAACTAAGAAAACCGCGAGAAAATGGATCTGATCAGGAGGTGGATGTTTCAAGTAAACAATTCACATACACATCCAGCGCCTGCCTGCGGTTAGTGTCCTCCATTACGTCAACTCGAAAAATTTGATTAGCCACATCTCAATAGCTTTAGGGAGATGGGACGACTCTCAGACACAAGACCAGACAGCCGAAATTTGTTGAAAATTTTCTTTGGCTGGTTCCAACTGGGGAAATTCCAGCATAGTTCATAGGTTACACATCTTCAGTTTTTGTGCTACACTGCACACACACACACACACACACACGTTGATTTGTTGACTTTTTTCAGAGGATGCGCCGGCTTGCGCAAATAGGCGATGAGCAGATAAATTGGGGGTGGGGGCGGCGGAAGGAAGAAAAGGGTGAGAAAAGAGTAAAGACAAGCTCAAAACACAAGCAGTCAGTCGAAGAAATATTGAGAATGAAATATGATAGAAACATGGGACCAAAGAATGCGTCGGAATTTTTTGTAATTCTCCAAAATTCTCCCAGCATTTCGAGTCCACGAATCTGTGCGTTTTTTGTGTTGGATTTACCCTTCTGCTGGTATGGGTTCGAATTTCGAGAGAGGAAAATAACAAATCTGGATGGGAAAAAAAAAGAGGAAAAGCGACTGAAGTTTCGAATGACAGGGAACAGATTTCATGCAACAGAATGGAGTTACTCATAGATTCAGAAAGGAGTTCGTGACGGAGATCTTTGACATTTTAGGACCCGTCTACAGTCAGAGCGCGGTCTATAAATCTGTATTTTCGGGAATCTCGAGATCCCGAGAATATGATGTTCTCCAGACTTCGAGACTTTCAAGTAATATCTAATCTCAAGTTTCGGAATTTCACAAATCTTAGGCGAGTGAAAACACAAAACACTTCTGACCTCCAACAAGCTATCATTCCTTAAAAACTATTTTTCTTATCATAAGTCTTGCCATTAGTGCTTCTCATCGAACTTGTTCAATAAAAAGTAATATTTAAAGACTTATGCATTCTAGTCACTCTTCTGACTTGAAATCACAAAAAACCCCAAAACTTTTCGAACTGAATCATGATGATATTTTTCTTGTTAAATAAAGCGGAACCGTGTGAAAGCACGTGAAAAAGTACGAAAAGCGTTCAAGTGAGAACAAAAAAACTGAGAAACTTCTTTTCATCACTCTGTCAACTTGACTTTTGCTCAAAAATTCATTGAATCAAGTAATATTCTTCAAGCGAAAAATTGATGTATGTAACAGCGACCGTCGCATTTTCGAAATCCGAATCCTCGCATTTCACTGGAAAACTGACACCTTCTTGGTAGCATCCTTGATGTTTGAGCCATCGGTTTGGAACTAGAATCTTCTTGAATAATCATCCCTCGACAATAAATGAAAATTGTTTTTATTGGATTAGTCACTCTGGATGGAATGTGTATACGATGTTGTGGGGGAGTGACTGGGAGATGAGAGAACTGAAAATGTTGTGCTGTAACGACTACACATGTAAGCACTAATATTTGTTAGTCTTTGATTATCAATAATCAACGGAGGACTGCGTTCTAGGACTTCTTTATGCCACAGCTTCTTGAAATATAGAAATTTTGAAAATTTTGAAAAAAAAATTCTTCAGTTTCCTCTAAATAATGTTCAAAAAACAAAAAAAAGATTATAAAAAGAATAAAAAACAAAAACAAAAAGAGATGCCGTCCGCAGGATTCGAACCTGCGCCCTCCGGAGAGGACTGCGACCTGAACGCAGCGCCTTAGACCACTCGGCCAGAACGGCGGTGAGAGACCAACGCACTCAGGGAGTAGACATCGCCGCCTTTCGCGTCGACCTGTCGAGAGAGGAACGAGTAAATTGAAAGGGCACGCAATGGAAGTAAAAAAAAGGTGAAAAAAAAAGAAGTCAACCGGAAAATGAAATTGTTTTGAATTGATAGTTAACATAAAGTATTTTCAAGGAGATTCTTCTTCTTGTTCAGTTTGAGTTCTTCTCGTGATCTGTTGTGAGGTAAATCGGTACACATTCAGAATCTAATGTATAGTAACGTTATTCAAGTTATGAGCCCGCAAAGTTATCTCAATAACAAGCAAAAGGAAAAGATATAGTCTTAACATTGAAACCTTGCTCGGTCATACCTGAACTCAAACTAGTATTTTGGACTTCAAATTCAGAATTCGTGCTGAAACTATGAGAAAGAAAAGAACTGGAACTTTGAGAAAAGATGAACAGATGAAAAAAGTCGGAGAAAAATTGCTCACACGAACACTGAGTAATTTTGAACGTTTTTATAACCAATTTCTATTGATGACTGAAACTTGATGACAATGGTGAATAACTCGTCTAGACAGTTGGACGATATTTATCCACAAGAGAGTTTCTGTGGTATGCTTCGGAACGTCATCATAATTGCTCAGATTAATTACTCACCGCCGGAACGCCATTTCATTTCAATAATAGAGGGTGTTTTTTCATTTCATTTTAAATTGATAGGAAAGAGTTTTTAAGAAGAAATGACTTCCTGTGGGTGGAGTTAACTGCAAAATCTAAAGACCTACAGTTCCTACAATTCATTTCTAGGCAAAGGTTAACTGTCTGGAAAGAGGCTTCCGGAGAATGACGACTGTTATGAACCTCAGCAAGAAAAAAAAACAAGAAGAAAACTTTCATTGTTATTGAGGAATTGAATTCAAATCACAGCGATGACGAGAGGAGTAATAAACAAAGCATCATGGATCTTGAGGAACACTCAAAAACTCTGGAATTTGTTATGCGATGATTTAAGCATATGGGATTTAAGAACAATTATAAGTTTATTATTTCAGACGGATCGTTTTTCATTCAGAACAAGGAACAAATGAAATTAGAGAAGAGTAGGTGTTTATTTTTGACCTGCTATAGACAACAACCTAGCATTAAGACATCCATTTGGATTCAGATATTCTCATTGTGTCACTGTCACAGACTCAGAAACGAAATGAAAGGAGAAGAAAGTGAACTCTATTCTGCATGAATCTAACTCATGAAAGAGTCAAGAGGCTATATCTGAATACGACCTGAATATTATACGAGAGTTTTCCGTGGGAAGAAAAAAACACTCACGTGAGGAGAAGAACAACTACTGTATTTTACAAGGTGATTTACCATCAACTCCAGGTGAACATTCTATTGTAATGTTAGTCAAGGTGAAATCCACCCTCGAGGTTCTGAATCTCAAAAATAACTTGGAAAAATACTCGTGTGTATTGAGTTTTGACTTAGAAAACTTGGCTCTAGTCGGTTATTTTGGACTTTAGAATTTTTTTTTTGGATTTTAGAATTTTTTTGGACTTTAGAATTTTTTTTGGATTTTAGAATTTTTTTTGGATTTTATAATTTTTTTTGGATTTTAGAATTTTTTTTTGGATTCAATAAATTTTTCGTTCCTTCAGACTTTTTTCTACCCTGTGATACCCACGGTAAGTAACCAGGATACCCGTTTTAGGGTACTTCTGAGAATTTTCTATAAATTGGTTCATATGTAGAGCAGAATTAAGGCTTTCGAATATGCTATGTGACTATTTGCGCAAACTACTAGAAGTCGAGATACAGTCTTTGAAAGATGGTATTTTTCACCATGTCTTCCCTTCGAACATGGGCTCGCCACCTTTCGGAGCCTGTATCTCGAGTTACATAGCACATTCGAGAGCTCTTATTCTGCTCTTTATATGAGTCAATTTATGGAAAATTCTTAGAGGTACCCCAAAACGGGTATTCTGGTAAGAGTAGAGATACAACACACGGCGTATAAACAAGGGGCTGGTTATCAATTTTCTTAATTTTTCAAAGAAGCACAAGAGCAAGGTTGGGATCTCAATAGTTCGGAAAACAAGAGTTTCGATGAAATGGAATCTCGTGAAGACCGTGATGAAGCTATTGAGCAAACCGGTATCCAGGACAATTTCTCTGACTTCAGTGATCACGAAAGAGACCAGCCAGGGCTCTATAATGCTCGCATTCGAACGCTGGAGAGTGTTTCAGCAAGTGATGCCAACAATGGTCGACCACCCTCAAAGAAGAGAGGGAAAGCTGAACGAGCAAATGGCGCTGTACAAAGAACGCGCAGAAAGTCCGACGAGAGGTCGAAGTTGTGGCCGATCTACGGAAACAAGACTGCATTAAGTCACCAGCAGAGACGGTGGAGAAGTCCCGTCTAAAAGAGGAGAACTTTCTGTGAGAGCTCGTGCTAAAAGCTCCACAGGTGGAGCCACTCGCGGCGGCACAGGAAGAGGACGAGGTACAAACCGTGCTTCTCAAATATTTCAACTCTCACTTTCCCTTTCTGTTTCGACAATCAAGGTCTTTCGGTGTTCTTTACTGCCCCCAGACCCCCAGATTCACAGTCTCTTTTTTGCTTGACCGTTTTACCTTGTTTACCAATTGTATAATTTTGCAGTCTTCATCTTATCATTCCCCTCTTCTCTCTTTCTTTTCTGTGTGTGTGTGTGTGTGTGTGTGTGTGTGTGTGTGTGTGTGTGTGTGTGTGTGTGCAATCGCTTGTCCCTCTTCTTACACTGTGTCCGCGGACGCCCGTCCGTCCTCGGGAGTATTAGTGACGACGATGAAACAAAAAAAGAAAGAAGCGGCGGCGGCGGCGGAGAATATGGAGAAAACGAAGTGTATGTTGCAAGCGCCAAGAAAGATGGGCAGCAGTGTCTCCTTTTCGTTTTTCGTTTTTCGATTTTCGAATAGTTTCCTCGATTTTTGTCGATTCGTTTCTTGTAGACTGACCGGCTTCAGGCTTTTCTCACATTCCTAGGACTTGTGTTGCTTGATTCTCAAACTTCTGATTTCCAGACTCTCTGACTTCCGATTCACAGATTCCACGACTCCTTGACTTCTGAATCCTTCACTGCCAGCCTTCTGAACACTCAATTCCCCATCTTATTGTTTCAGAAGTCGATGCCACCAAAACGCCAAGCGAAAGCAGCTCCATTAGCAGGATTAGAAGGAGGAGCATCGAGCCGTAAGTTCGATTTTCGAAAATTTATTTCCAGTTTCAAAACTCTATGCTCTTTATCTAAAGAGATCAAGTCTGATAGTCTAAAATTTTCAATAATTTCCAGGTCTAGACCCAGAAGCCGAGATTAAGCTAGACGACTATGGACTCGAGGCGGAGTTCTACGAAGAGGGTGAGTATCCCATACCGGGCTCCAGTATTATCATTTTCCAGCAGCTTATCTTGCCGCGTGTACTCTCTCGATTATGAATTACCCTTCTTCAGCTCCATCGTCATCTTCGCAGCCGATCATCGCCGCTTCGTCGCTCCCATCGACCTGTGAGCCGAAGTCGTCGTTGGAGACCATTGCGGATGTTCATGAGATCCGAGCAAGGATAGGGGAGATGAAGCGAAACATGAGCGAGAGAGAAACAAAAATGGTGGAATTGGACAAGAGGAACGCGGAATTGAACAAAATCATGAATGAGCCATGGAAAACCGCCCGTTCGTTTTTTGCGGGAGCACCTGGTGGAAGATTGGGGGAAGTGTGCGATTTCCTAAATTCCGAGCCGATTCACCAATTGCGGAGGCTCTCGACCTCGAAAAAGGCCAATAAAAAGGAGTGCGAGGCGTTGAAAGAGGAGCAATTGCAGATGGCCGTCGTGCTCGCCGCGGAGGAGCAAGCACTGAAAAAAGCGGAGGAAAACGCTAGAAAGTTGGAGGAGGACGTGAAGAGACTGGAGAGAGAGAAGGTGGGCACTGGCGGCAAAACTGTTGGACTAATGGTCAACGAACCCTGCTTTGGTTTGCCAGGTCAAACCGTGCTCGGTCATCTGGTATCCAAAAATAATTCTAAAGTCCAAAATAATTGACTAGACTAAAACTTTCTCTATGGAAAATATGCATTCCAAATTTGAATCAACGTGGATATTTTTCTGAGTTTGTACCTCCAATCTTGTGAAATTTTCGTTCTGTTTTTTCATGTTCTGAATCTTTTAATTCCTATTTATTTCAGCCCCAGTTGAAAGAGAGTGATCATCTGGAGAAGTCGAAAAATGTTTTTGGTGAGTTTCAAAGGCTAACAAGTCACCGCTCACCATCGTAACAAAAAATGAAATTCAGCTGGGCAAGTGTTAAACTGTTTTTTCCTCAAACTTTCCAGTGTTTGGCCTCCAACTGTATTCTGAGTATTCCTCTTCTCATTTAGAATGTTGGTTGGCACAGTAATGATATGATGATCATGATCTTTTCTCGTGTTCTGTTCAAAATTTCATATGTGTTCCTTTTCGTCATCGTTCAAACCTGCCCAGAATCAAATGAAATATGATTACATTTGATTCATTCACATTCGTTTCAACCGTCGCTTTCATTTATCTTTCTATTCTCTTTTTCTCCTCACATAAACAATTCAACGAGACCAGCAGCCATTAGGATCGAAACGTCGCCTCTCCTCCACTTTGCATCCAATCTTTCAACAAACGAAATCGAAAAAAAACAGAGAGGTCTTTGTTCATGATGACCTCGGAACGAAACACAGAAACCAAAATCCCCGCTTCCAAATGATTGTTTTTTGTTTGCCAGATTCATTGCCTCCGGATTCGCGCGCGTAGGCTCAGTTTACAATGAATTCAGGCTTTGGCTTATCGATGTTATATAGTACAGAAAATGGGTATCGTATTACGATGTCCGTTTTTCGAACATCTTCATGATTTTCGGAACGTAATGTTATTCAATTATGGGCGTGCAACACCTTCGATGATGATATTTTTCAATAGGTATCTTGTGACACCATTTCTTTCTTCATATTACAAACTGTCTCAATATCCCGGATCCTAATTCGAAACGCAAATCTCGCAAAATTCAATCATATAGTGATAATTACTTGTTCAAACTTCTCAATTCAGAACCGGCTAGTCTGGGGGACATCTCTTATTCCCGCAATATCTCATCTACCTTGATTCTTCCAACTTTCTCTTCGTCTCAAATATTTCAACTCTCACTTTCCCTTTCTGTTTCGACAATCAAGGTCTGTCGGTGTTCTTTACTGCCATTCGTGCATTCCCTCAGTATCTCGTCTCCTGATCTTTTTGTCGGTAGAAATTGAGGACTGCTGGGACACACTTCGTGACAGTGAAGAGATACATATGTTTAGGTTGGTTTCTTGAGTTCTCTTTCTTCTCATTGTTATGTCGGTTTGGGGTGAATTTATGTGAGATGGATTGGACAATAATGTCATCTTGAACACAGTCCCTTGTTGACACATTTGTTTCCGCTCTTCACGCTCATTGTGATATTCGAAATCTACGCACTTGAATACACATTTTGAAGCAAAAAAATATGCATGTAGATACAAGACTTTGCAGAATGGTGGGTACCATCGGAAAGAAAAAGAAAGGTCTACCACTAATTAGGAAATTTGTGTCTCAAAGCCTTTGCTTTCCAATTGTACTCGTCACTCACTGAAGTACATATAATCCCCGTTCCACAACAATTTATAGTTAGTTTATTTATTCTTGAACTTTTACAATAACCCCTAACAAGGTAATGTGCCAAGTCTATCAGAGTAACACAGTTGGAAAATCTTCCATATTCATTTTTTCGTCATTTCAAACATTTCACTTCTAAACTTCTGATCCTTCTCTGACGTCTGCAATCTATTTGAGGCGATTTTTTGAAGGCTTTCCAATCCTGTGATCCAGCTTTATCTCCTATGGCTTCATTCATATTTGTTTCGTCTCGAAATAGACTCGTGATATACTCCCAAAATCCCTAATCCCCATATTAAATCTTGATGTTCTTGAAAAACACACTTCTAGTATCTTGCGACTGCCATAACGAAAAAAAAGGTGTAAATAAATTGGTAGCTCTCCTCCTTTTTTTTCCCCGAAAAAAGAATGACTAGATCAGAAACGGAAGTCAGTTTTTAGAACGGACTTCTGAATACACTTGGAAAACTTGTGAACAGGTTAGCATTGCCTATGTGGTGGTGTCTTTCCAATTATACTGTCCCCATTCATTCCCGAATAAGTTTTTCCTAGATCCGTGAGATGCTTATTCATGTCACTCATACCATTTTTCATTCCGAATTGTATAGAACTCGTTATTCATTCAGTCACACTACTTTCTTATTTCTGAATGCAATTTGGCCCCGTTTCTTTTCGTCTCTTTCTCTTCCTCTTTCTCTTCTCCCGCGGCTCGGCGCTGCGCCCAAGAAAAGAAGAAAATAGGCGGACTTTGCATTTCTTCTTTTCCCTCTCTCTCTTTCTCTCCACGATTTTCTTCTCTTTTCTCAAACGCTCACGTCTCACATGAAAAACGCATCCAGAGCAAGACTCATCCACATTCCATTGATTTTCTCTTGGGCTCTGGGAGCATTTTTATTGGTTTTCCTCACCTCTTTCCTATTTTCACTTTATGTGTGTCTTTTCAGGAATGGGTCCGTCAGATTTGGTTTGAGTTTCTCTCCATCACTGCTCACCAATTCCCCAATGTTTGGTTAGTGATCAGGAGAAAAAAAAGTTGATAAATCTTTGAAATTTCAGAGTAATTAGGCCACCCCATCAGGAGATGTATCATAGGAGCTGGTGGGACAAAAACAAAAAAAAAGTGAGTTACTGGGATGAAAAATTGAAATAAAAACAAAGAGCTTGAAAACGACTCGCCTTCGAGATCTAACTATCACAATTTTTTTTCCTGAGTCTTACAAAGAAAGATAATCTTTGTTTACTATTGAGTCATGGTCTGAAAATGTGATTTTTGAGGGCTCTAAAACGCATACCTGCTCTTAAAATGCATAGAATTGTTGAGCAACTCTAAACTCTCAGTTTCTAGTGGACAAGTTTTTAAGCATAGGTCCGAACTCTGCACTTTACTGTTCTAATCCCGTCTTTCTATAAGTGAGTATCTTGATCCGTAGTCTAAATAGTTTTTTTTCCAAATTTTGAGATGATTCGGGAAAAACAAACCTCAAATTACCTTCACTAGGGATGAATATAACAATTATCAAGTGTAAAATAGTTGTCATCTCAATCTCACCCAATTACGATTTAGTGATCCATAACTTGTGCTACTTATTGTTAAAACGTTTTACACTTTCCTTGAGTCTGAAACTATATTATTTTTGGGAAACAAACATTTAGGTCGCAAACGACGAAAATGAATTGAAATTTCAGAAAAAAAATGACTCCGTGGCTAAATGATCTGCCACATCCATGATCCTCTCCGCATAAAATCGTCTGTGAAAGTAAGACCTAAACTACTCGAAAGTCTCCAAGTTCTTCCTTTTTCAGAAAAATAAACTTCCATCAAATATTAAGTGAGCAGCATTGCAAACTTGTCTATAAATTCTCTATGTGTTCTCCTTCCTTGTCCGTCCCCGTCGTCAAGTTCTGTCGGCCATCAAAACATGAAAACCCTCAAAAACCCAGGTCAGCTAGCTGACTTGTCGAAAAAAGTAAGTTCCTAGGACGGACATTAACCATTGGAGCTCGGATTTTCAGGCATGTCGAATAAGAGACATCAAAAACAGAAAAATCAAAACAAGAACATCAAAAAAGTAAGTTTGACCTGGCCTTCTCGGAGGATAGCGCATAAGATGACTGTATTCAGCTCCCCGGTCAATGATCAAAGGTCCTCGGCAAAATGTGTTCGGTGAAATGAGACACCCGCACTACGGCTGTCAAATCAACCGCCACTTGCCTTCACTCCCGAAATCAAAACAACTGGTGATCCTCTTGAATGTTAGTTTGCTTTCTAAAGTTAGCCATACCGATTTTTAACCATTCAGTGTAACCTAAAGGAGTCCAGCTTCTGAAAGCCAAGAAACTTGGCCTGGAGCGGAAGTGTGCGCGGAAGTTCCGTTGAACAATTGACCGTCAGCCACTTTCCACCGTTTCCAATCATACATTTCTGATTTGTTCCGCCAAATACGTGCGAACAGTAAGTTCTCTAGGACAAAGTTTCAGGAATTCAACCATAATTTTACAGGTGTGGTCCCGGTACTTCTGTCTTCCCCAAGTCTAAAACTCAAAAAAGTCTTGGTCTAAGTGTCTTCTCACCCGCGAACCACTGCATTAAAAATAGAAAAAACCCCGAGCATTATTTCATTCGGCAAAAAAAGGTGGTTTCAAAACTTATACAAGTTCTTGGCTTATAATCGACATCATTCCAGAATAAAAAACCTTTCACCGGAATGCCATTCGGTGCCCGAAGTCCCAAAAATATATTTTTGCACTGTCTAGTACAAAACCGGTGGGTCTGAGGTCTGTAATTCTTCTCATTAAAATTGATTTTCAGTTGTACATACAAATTTTCAATGAGGAGCTTCTCTCCTCATTCTTTCAAGTAACCAGTGAGTAAGTGAATGAGCAATCGGTTTCAGAGAAATGTTTCAATATTACAGAATTCACATACCTCTTTTGTCAAACTTCTCACTAATCAGCTTCGGCAAACAAACAATAATAACCACAAACAAAACAAGAAACCCCAAAAAAAAGTGAGTCCAGTATCTTGTTTTCACGGTAATACGTTTGATTTACAGTAAAACCCCCGGAGAATATGATCGGCCAAGAGATGAGAGCTTTCCATTCATCAAACGATTCTTGTCAATGTGGCCTGAAACCTCGTCGATTCGAATAAGAGAACGACCTGAGTGCCCTCCAACTAAACCCAAAAAAATGTGAGAAGACTCATTCGAAGTTTCAACAATATATGCAAATTTTCAGTATCCTGGCGACTCCCTGAAACAATGTTGCCGCAAAACAGTACCCCTTCAAAATCCTCAAAAAGTGAGCGTTGAAAGAACCAAACAGTTCCTGATTGACGATTTTCAGAAACGCCTTGATATCAATCACCACCAACCACCACCACGCAGCAGATGGGATAGTATGTGAAAACCCGTGCCAGAAATGCAATCAAATGAGAGGAAAAAATACCGTCACCGAATTCCGTATTACAAAGAAAATACACTGCTGCTCCCTCTAATTTGTTCCATCGCTTGTTTGCTCTTCAATTTTCGTCAAAACTTCAATGTTCTCTTTCGTCAAAATTTTTTCCGATCCTTCATTTTTTATTTCAACATGGACAAATGCAACTGTTAATGAATATCTTTTAACAGTATTTATGGGAATGAAATAGTCTTGGAATGACAGTAATGGTGAAAAATATGAAATCGACGAGTTTTTGATTTAACAGAAGTAGTGAGGCAGAAACAAGACAATCATTAATTACCGCTTTTAGATTTAAAACGGACACCTCACTGCAAAAAAAAAAACACTGGATGAAAATTATTGAACAGGGGAAGCGATTCAGGATAAAGCCAAAAAAAATTTCCCGTGGAACATGGTACACATGATCATCAAAAACACGGCGAGAGGTACGGGTCACTGACACGAAAATCATATGGGCGAGAAAACACAGAAAGCAAGAAAGCGGGAAAATTAAAGCACAGTTCAGAATTGAGCTAGAACATTGAAATTGCATAAAAAATGGACAAGACGTGGTAGATTGAAAAAATATGAATGTGTGAGTTCTATTACAATACTTACTGGTAATTGGATTTTAAAAATGATACTATGGAAGAAACAAGCGGAGTTCAGTCATTAGCATTATAATTGATAAAAAGCAGTTGAGAGATCGATTATGATTTGCAATCAGGAACATTATTCGGAATCAGTGGCACTGGCAACCAGATTCTAAACATTGCGGTTCTCTGGTTCGATAATTTCAATGTCGCTATCATCATCATCCAGCTGGACTACGATCGGAGGTGGCCTCGCTGAAAATTGTGTTTATTAACGTCAAGTTCCGAAAAGTGAAATTATCCAAACTAACCTGCAGCTTGATTCACAACTCTTGGGAATGGGTAGTTTGGATTTGCTGCCGCCGGCACACGTGATCTATCTCTGTTCTGATTATCGCGAATGTTGTTACCGGCGTTGATCGGATTTGCACGACGATGATCTGAAAAGAGCTCATTGTCTATTGAAACACATATAGCTGAAACGAACTTGTTCTCATTCTTCTCATCGGAGCAACAGCTCCTTGTCCGTTCTCGAGTCCCCTGATGGCTTTGTTTAAGATGTTACCTCCTCGAGAATTCAAGTTGGCGGGAATCGGCGCCGGAACGTTGAACGGGTTATGAAGATGGGCCAAGCCAGGCATGTGATGTCCATTCATAACTCCGGGCTGAAGGGCAGTTCCTTGCATGTTCTGTCCCTGTTGCAAATTGACGAAAGCGTGATTGGGAACGAACGGCAGATGAATCCCGTATTGCGGAGTGATCGGGGCCACATTGTTTCTATTTACCTGTGTATTTCCAAGCCAGACCCGGTTGTTTGGGATGTGAGGTCCATTCATAGCTCTACTTGGAATCAATGGTCCATTTGTGTTCGGGTTCCCAGCGTTTTGAACTGAAAAATAGCGAAATTTGAATGAAAAAAAACATCATTGAACTAGTACAGACCGTTGATGTTCGGAACAAGGCCAGGCATGTAGTTTCCGTTCATAGCTTCCGGCTGAGCGGCTGCTCCTGGTCTGTTGATGTTCGGACGGAGAATTTCAGATGCATTGTGAATCTCTGAGATTTGGCCTCCATGTACGTTTGGCACGTCTGGAATTGGCGGTCCGTTCAAGCCTGCGTTCGCAGCGTCAAAAACTGAAAAAGGGAGAATTCTACGAAAAGAAGTATTAAACTAGTACTGGCCATATTTTTTAGGAGGATAACGCCAATTCATCCAGTGATTCGCATTGCCCGGATCCGCTCTGACCCTGTTTGCAAATGAAGCGTCATCTTCATTTCGCGCAGCTTCCAACGTTGGTCTGAATCTTTTTTTAAACTGCTCAAAATTGAGTCTCGGACCAGAAGGACCGTATAAGTATCGCCAGGTTCTGTGAGACATGTTTCCAGTAGAGGGTTGCTCGGTTTCTCGAGATGGTTCATTCTGTTCCCAATTGATGGGATTAGTGAATTGGTTAACGTCCGGTTGAGGTCTCTGGGCGGCTGCTCCGGTTAATGCTGCCAATCGTGAAGCAGTTGTTGACGCCACCATCTCAGAGTTTCCGCCATTTTGTCTTCTCGGTGCGTGTGCTTCTGAAATTCTTCGAGTTCAGAATATTTTCTGAGAATGTTGAGAATCACTTAGTTTCACAATCAATAAAAAATTTTTAGTTATAACTACCTTGTGGTTCGTCTTCTTCTTGACCTTCTTCATCGTATCGTGGTGTTTCAACCCGTGGGCGGAGGACAGACATAGCTGAAACAAAATAATTATTTTCAGTTGGATATCTCGCTTGATCGAGAGAACGCTTTTTGAAACAGCAGCAGTTGGAAAACATTTTGACCTGCTATTTTTACTATCCTCACCTGTTCTTTGTCGGTTCTCTTATCGCTAGTCTCGTCTTATGTAGATGTTCCCAAATCTGAGCCAATCGTTAATGATTGCTGAAAAATGGGAATTAGATGAGGAACTTTACTGTTACACGAAGTAGAAAGAGCAAATCGTATGATTCATTGCGACTGACCCGAATTAAAACAGCAGAGGCTAACAATGGTTTGAAACAGAACACGGCGCTGGCAAATGATAAGAGAAGAAACACAGAACGGCAAAACTAGAAAGCATTGCAAAACTGAGACACAGAGAAGCGAGAAAGGCGAACGCGCGAATGAGAAAGAAAAGAGTGCAGAGGTTGCGGAGGGTCAGTTTGCGAGAGTAAAAAACTGTTCTGGGCATCTGCCATTGATGTGTGCTTCATGTGTATTGATCGATTGCGCCGGACTCACAAATGCGCGGACGAGAAAGAAAAGAGTGCAGATGAAGCGGTGAATCCTTTTCTGCACGCGGAGAGAAGAACGTCCCTGGGTTAGTTGGGTACATGGCTAGTGACCGATCACGCGGCTGACAAAGCTCCCTCTGTCTGTGGACGGAACTATATCTGCGTCTCTAGCTCGGATTGCAACAGTTCGCCTGTTCCGGGAGAAGCCTCTCCGATAAGTGATCGCAACTGCAACGAAGACGTAAAAGTGCTTTTACACCTCCGGTAGGATGGTTTTTCTTTCGAGCAGACAGACCTTCGGCAGTTGCCTATGGGTGTTGTGCTTAGATCAATTGCTTTGCTGGGCAGAGTGCCATTTATCAGTCGAGGCAAAAAACGCCTGCTCATTCGATGTTCGAAGTGAGGGGTGTATACACTCTTCACTCAATGTTCTAGGTGAGGGTGTATGTGGACCGCACTGAGAAAATATGTTGTGGCGCATGGTAACTCTGTGATACTTTGACTGTCAAACAAGGCGTGCATTTTTTACATTCAGAGGACTGGAGATGGTCAAAAAGCCTAGAAACCCTTGAAGATATCCAGAAAAGTGGAATGATCGCACGCTGTGTTCCATGTGCTGAAAGAGTGGAAACTAATGCAAAACCTGATGAGTACTATTGTCTTGATTTGATCCAAGTAATCAGGAAACACGATGCGAAAATCGAACAAGCTGAGAGAGGCGGCAAGGAAAGCTAAAGCGGCTGAAGCCAATAAACCCGTTGTTTCAAACTCAAAAAACGCTCCCTCAGACAGAGGAAAAAAAAGGCTCCTCCAAACGACCATTTCCATCGTGGTGCCTCCGACATAGTCATTCTTGGAACGCAGAGAAACAAAAAAGAAGACGTCCAACAGCCAGAGAAAAGAGTATCGCGAAAAAGAGCAGCACAGCTTTTTACCCCGGTGGTTCCTTCCAGGACTCCCATGTTACGGACAACGGTGGAATGTCAGCAACAATCGTACATGATTTTGTTACAAAGCCGTTGAAACAATGGCGCGAATACGAACAAAATTTCAAGGAGTCTTTGAACAGAAGCCCTATTTCCAATGATCGACAGGTAGGTCCTGATTTTTTCAAAACTTGTTGCTTAAGTTTCTCACAATGATCAACTGTGACAATCTCATCTCACTGTGCCAATTTTATTTTCAGTAGCCAGAATGCACTTGTGATGCCGAGGAAGTGGCTACCGTTCCGCCAGCACAAAATCAGTCAGGCACGAGCAGCGCCTGATCTACATCTTCTCTTCTTTCAAGTGGGATATTCAATCATTATCTCTCTTTTTGCATCACTCACTTTGGATGCTGCAAAAGAAATTTCCAATGATCTTATTTTACTGGCTTTTCGAGAATAAATCAAGCAACTCTAGATTGTCATTTTGCTGGTTGACGACTTTTCAATAAAACCAACATCAAGCCAGTTAGGTAATGTTCATTGAGACGAACCCAAATTTCAGTTCACGCCAATGACTGTTTTGAAAACTTGTAGATATCCCTTCTATAGCGTTGGTACTGTATTCAGGTAGTTATCGAACCTGAATCATGATGGAATATGAGCGTCCAGAGATTATGATTCTCAAAACCTTCGCGATTCCGAAATTTCATTAAAACCGAGTTTCTCTTTTAGTCTTACATTCCAGATTTTCACGATATTTTCCGATGATTTTTCGAACGAATACGTCTCCCACTGTCAACAGTATGCCTCTGGGATGTAATGGTCCAAAAACGAGAAACGCGCCAATGGGTCGTTTTGCGCGCATCGCGTGCGTTGAGTGTGTGTCGTTTGTCACACTGTCCATACAGTCACTCACTTCCCTATTGCATTCACATCTCCCTCTCCCATCTCTCAGTCCCGCGGAGGTCACTGCGCCGTGATTTCACTGTGATATGCAGTTGCTCACGTCTATCATTCCTTTCTCAATTTTTTCCCCTGCTTTCCTCATCTCGGAGGTGATGAGGCTCTGCAAACTCATCTCATTTGCTCTTCCTTTCAGTTAGAATACCGTACAATCCACCACATTTGACTCTCTCTTTCACTTCTCCGTCTGTTCTCGCGACCATGTCATCAATTTGGTGTTGCATGTGTTTCGTGAGAAATTTATCGATCTATTTTTATTGTGGGTGTTCAGTTCAATCAATTCTGTCACAACAATGTTGTTGGCGTGTACGGTAACCTTCCAACTCCGCAATCGCGCTCCACTGAGAAATTCCTTCAGGAGCGGCCTCACGTCTCATTTCCGTTAACTGCGTCAAGAATTGTCCCCATTTTGCCATTCCCTCTGCTTATTGTCAATTCCTCTACCTGACTCATGATGGAATATGAGCGCCCAGAGATTATGAATTCCAAAAACTTTCGGGATTCCGAAAACGAATACCAAATTTCCCTTATAATCTTACATTCCAGATTTTCACGATATTTTCCGATGATTTTTCGAACGAATACCTCCCACTGTCAACAGTATGCCTCCGGGATGTTATGGTCCAAAAACGAGAAACGCGCCAATGGGTCATTTTGCGCGCATCGCGTGCATTGGGTGTGTGCTGTTTGTCACACTGTCCATACAGTCACTCACTTCCCTGGTTCATTCACATCTCCCTCTCCCTTCTCTCAATCCCGTGGAGGTAACTGTGATATGCAGTTGCTTACGTCTATCGTTCCTTTCTCAATATTTTCCCTTGCTCTCCTCATCTTCACGATGATGAGGCTCCGCAAACTCATCTCATTTGCTCTTCCTTTCAGTTAGAGTACCGTACAATCCACCACATTTGACTCTCTCTCTCTTTCACTTCTCCGTCTGCTCTCGCGACCATGTCATCATTTTAGTGTTGCATGTGTTTCGTGAGAAATTGATGGATCTATTTTTGTTGTGGGCGTTCCGTTCAATCAATTCCGTCACAACAATGCATTGTTGGCGTGTACCGTGACCTTCCAACTCTGCAATCGCGCTCCACTGAGAAAATCCTTCTAGAGCGGCCTCACGTCGCATTTCCGATAACTGTGTCGAGAATCTTCACCATTTTGCCATTCCCCCCGCTCATTGTCAACTCCTCTATCCAATATTACTACTGTTTCACCGTCGTTTTTTTCAGAACATGGCCGCCTATAGGTGCCCATTCGACAATCTTCTTATCGTCGACTTTGCGACTACCTCAGAAAAGAATAACTATGATTACCCACCAGAGATTATCCAGTTCAGCGTGTCCGTATTGGACGTTAAAAACAAGAGAATTGTGAGTTTTCCGCAAGTCGTTCAATAAATGAAATTGCTCTTTCAGAGAGAAGACGTCTCATTCAATGAGTACTGCAAGCCTGCAATCCACAAGGAATTGTCAGCTCACTGTATTGAAAACACTGGTCAGTTACTCAACTTGTGTTCTTAGTGCAAACTATCCAATTCAGGTGTTTCACAAGAGCAGGTCGATTCTGCTCGTTCTTTCAAAGATGTGTACGATGACTTCGTTTCCTGGCTGAATGAGAACAACTTCGAGGAGAAGAAGTTTGCCTTCGTCTCTCATACTGACGAGACCATCTGGAAGTACGCACAGTACCAGTTCCTTCTAAACAAAACAGCGCTTCCCCGGATCTTCAGACAATGGTCCGATGTTTCGTTTTATTACTTGAAAGACACCGACCCGCTGACAACTTTCACTCCCCAGGTATGTTGTTTTCGAACGACTTGATCAGTTTTTCCAGCTATTTGAGTGTAGATTACCTGTGAAACATGTTATATACTTTAACCATTTGCAGAACTACCTGCCCCAAATGGCAGCTCATTATGGAACAGCTCTCGAAGGAGAACGCTTCGATCCTCGTAACAACACAACCAGCCTCGCCCGTATTGTGCAGAAAATTTTGGATAATGGCCAAAAAGTTGACATCAACAGTCACTTGGTCTGTGGCGACAAAGTGGGTTGCATTATTGCTCTTCGGGCATGAAAGCATATTGTTTCAGGATCGTTATTATAGTACTTGGTTCTGGGACAAATCGATCGCTTGGCACACGAATCGTGCTTTGTTTTTCAAAATCGAGCAGCACATCCTGCCACTGATTTTCGCGAAACAGACGTCCCCATTCGATTTAAACCGGTTCGGAGTTTGCGCCTGGTGTCGGAAGCCGTCGGAATTGTGCACCGGACTGCGGTATGAACAAGTCCCAGATGTGATTTACAAAGGTCTCAGACACACGTCTCGCCAAGTCAGCACGTACGTGGAGTATCTGGGTCTTAGCGGCTAGTTTTCATTTCATTAAAATACTTTTTACCGCATTTTCGTTGTCTTCATCATTCTGTGTTAGCATTTTTCTGTAACCATTTGCTGCAAACTATGCTTATCAGAGATTCTTTTTAATAAATGGTAATGCAACACAATTGTTTTTTATGTTACAGCGGAAAGGATTATGATATCACAGTACTTTGTGAAATATACAGAATTAAGTTGTGCAAAAAACCGAAAGCTAACAATGACTCTCATGACTATCAAGAATGAGTTAACATACAAATGTAAGGCTGACCAGATTTTTGAAAAATTAGAAAGGTTGTTTCCTACCTTCTCTGAACTCCAGAGACCAAAAAACTTGGATGCTTGTGTGACAGTATACAAGGAGCTCGCGGTTATTGAAAAATGGAACTTATGTTTTTAAAGACCAATTTCAGTTTTTATAAAGAAAATTCGAACCATTATTTTTTGTTGTTGAAGATATGGATCGTTGATGATTGTGAATTCCGGATTTTTCAAGACAAAACCTGTATTTGAAAATCTGACGGCGAGTACGATCACATACTTTTTCAGAATCAATCCTGCTGAGGTTCCAACAAGTTTGAGAGTCACTGATGAGCTTGGAGGAGATCATAATGACCCGAAAGTTTTGATATATACAACAGACGACATATATAAGTTGTTCCGAAGGTTTCGTTCGAAATTGTTGACATGTCTTCAAAAGAAATCGTTGCAAGGATCAAAAACTTTGGTTTTGTTATCCCAAAGGTGATATATATATATATATATAAACTCGAAAAAAAACACTGACAGATCATGAATTATGGTTCTCGATATCAGTTCCAATAACTTTGTTTTTACTTGACATCATGTGCACCAGAAAACAACAGCTGAAACGTGATTCTAATCAGATTCCTAAAAATAAGCACAGTCTGAAAAATTTTCTGGAAAAAATAAGACCCTGTTCTAGGAAGTTTGCCACCATCACAACACATTGGGCTCATTTGGATGGTGAGTTGCTTGCATGGCGTCACGGTGAACTTGGTTACGAAAAAATAATTGGAAAAAAAAATTTCTCAGGGATGAAAACGAAGCTGAAAATTTAGCAACGAGATAATTAAAAAATGCAACAATTAAACTTGCTCTGTTCTTTGGCTCAGAACTACTCAAACTTTTCGATTAAAACTCAAACTTTTCGATTAAAAGTTTTTTGCCCATTTTTTTTCATATTTAGTATAGTCTATACTCCAGTCATTATGCATTGCTGATTCTTTGGCTCTTTCCAATTTGATATACCTGTTCAGTTTTGTTTTCAAAAAAAATATAGAAGTAGACAGGTGCATAAATGGAACAAATTCGATTTTCGAACCGTCGAAAAAGATCATAACACACAATACGATTTAGGAAAAACTGTTCAATTTTATATTTTTGATCTCAATAAATTATCTCACAGCTAGCGCTTTTCAAACCGCCCACACATCCTCTGTGTCCTCATAAAATTTCCACAAGACGTCGTCGTGACCTACGGGAGCATTCTCAGTGTCAGTTTGATATTTCAGTGTGCTCACTAGAGCATCTCATCTTTCATAGAGCGACATTTAAAGCGTTTTGTTTCCAAAGAGTGTGTGCGAGTGTTTCTGAAATAGATACACAACAACTGCTCCATGGTGGGATCACAAAAAGCATAGAATAATGTGTTCGTGATAGAAAAAAGAGTAACAAATTTAGCCAGCTTGACGTTTTCAAAAGTTAATATCATTCAATTAATGGTTTGCGTCAGTTTGATAACTCGATTTTTTTGAGCTACTCGTTCATTCGATATAATCTGATCATCTCATTTTTAGAAAGTTGTATGCATTGTATTTTGTGTTTTGTTTCGCATTAACGTTGTAAAAGGAAGTTGACTCTGAAATCAGAATATTTGTCAAAACTGTCTGACTTCACTTTCAACTCTCAATCCTTCTGGCCATTTTTCAAACAGCCAACAATCACAGTTTACTACCCTGAGACGAGTCTCCCAAATTGATGGGCATTCGGTGTGTCTCTATTTGTTTTTTTTCTCCCCCATCCAAACATAATTATAATGACTCAAATGGCTCCAAATCGCCTCGAGGCTCGTAGAATTCACCCGACAATTTTCCTTCCTGGATACTCATCCTCCTCCAGACGCATCTTTCAAAATTATTTCCATCTTTGTTTGCTGGGTTTTGGATCTCGAGATGATTATCAAACGGGGCAAAACCAAAAAAGCTCCAAACCTTTTTTCCAATACTTTTTTCTCATACCAAAAGCAGAACAAGGGAGAGTGAGAGACAGACGGCTCAATAGAAGGGGTGAAAGCTCCGCCCACTTTTCTCCATTTTCTTTGTTGAGTTCTTCTAGCCGTCTTTCGGCTCCACCTTCTTCTCTTGGCTTCCTACATTTTCTAATTTTGTACAAATCCTTTGTAAGGTCTTAAATTTTCTTTAGGGATTTTTGGTTTTGTTGATACTCTTCTTGAAGCAGATTCTCAGAATAAGGTATACTGGGAAACTTGGGTTCAAAATTTTCAGAACTGCTAAATCAAAGATTGTCTAGAACTCTGCTTCACTGTTATCATAACAGTGGAGTCCTATCTCTAGAGACGTACAACGTAGCGGCATGTTATTGTAACCGGAATCTAATCGTTTTCAGAGAATCTAAATCTCAACGGACTTTTCACTTGTCTAGTTTTCTCTTTTCCGTACCATGTTTCAATTATTCGTATTTTCTTTAAAGTTGAGCATTGTAAATCATCCTTATAGAAACAATGGACGGTCTCAACATGAGCTTGGAGTGTACTAGGGAGAGCCGATCGAACGGTACGTGCTACGGTTTGGCGGTGTGTGGATTCTGCTACGATTTTGCGGAAACTCGACAGGTCTCAAAGGAGTACGAACAGTTCAACTTGGTGAGTTCCGGGATTTTTCAATGGCTTTTTTTCAAATTGCTTAGAAGTAAAAAATTACGGGAACTCGAGGGGCTATGTTAGAATGAATATAGAACAAAACGTGGTAGGATAAGGGAAAAATACAGTATACTATATATGTCTCCAAAATCAACAGTTTACCTTTGAAAGCCGAGTTATAGACTTCTGAAGTTTTTGCTCGCAATTGACTGTCAGATCCGCAAAAAGTCAAATTCAAATGCTCATAACGCACCATTGAAAAGTTATTAGCAGTTTCGAAAGTCTGAGAATGCGTTTCAAAACATTTCCTATCGAATGGTATGCATTACATACCAAAGTGACATCGTTCCGTTCACTCCAGTCTCTAGTAAATATTATGCAGGAATATCTCAATGAACTTTGAAATCTTCTCTGAATTCTAATTGGTCACTCGACCTTCATCTGACCTTCTTCCACAGATCAGAGAGGAAAAACTTGAATGCTCACTTTCCTTCTAGTACCACAGTGTCTTTCTTCATTGTTATTCTGCTCATGGTTCACAAGTCTTTTCATTTCCACCAGCGTTGTCAAAAAAATTGAACACAGACGTCAAGAACGGCGGGAGAGTGGGATGAGAAAGAGCGGAAGTTTCAGACTAGAAGTTTTAAGTCGTCTGGAACGTGAAGAGCTCACTTCAGCTAATGAGCTTTGGTTGTTGAGAAACGTATTACCAAAAAAATAGGAGAAAAACAAGGAAGGCTGAGATGACAACTGAAAAACGTTCTCTCAGACTAATGACGGTTCCATCTTTGATGATTCCAGTTGGATTTCGAAAATGAGTCAACTAGACTTTTTCAGCTTTTCTTTTTTTTTCTCTCGCAACAAGACATAAATTGGAAATTTTCTCCTCGAGTGAACTATGAAAGTTAGAACAACGTCTTTTTTGACGTCTTCACACTTGATGCTTTCCCATTTCACAACCCGGGGGTCAATGGCAACATGAACCCTCATGTCTTCTCGTCATGTTGTTGCTCTTTTCCAAGAGAGCACACATGCTTTGCTCGAAGCCTGATTAGTTCAACTCATCCTCTAATGACGAAAACGAAAAGAGGTGCTTGCTTTCTTGCTCCTGCACAGGGACGCTTCTTGACACGCGCACCCCATCTTCCAACCTTTTTTCTGAGTTCCGTCATACACAAGCCCAAGGGAGCCGCAGGAAGCGAAAAAAAATTGAAGTGTGTTCAGAAAAAGCAAGGTGAAGAGGTCGAAGTGATTAGATAGAGAGCACCCGCGGAAGGATAGAGGGTGATCGTACCAGTAATCCTTTCGACCGTTTTTTCTTTGCAGGTCGTCATCGGACTAATGCTTCCTTTTATTGGATGTCTCGGCCTGATTGGAAATACACTCTCCGCATTCACCTACTCCAGAAGAGAGATGGTTTCGAGTTTGAATGTGTAAGTTGTGAAAGGGGTACGGTGGTTTTATTACGGCTTTCAGAATTGATTAAATACGAAAAAGAAAAAAGAAGGTCATATAATTCTAGATGGAGTGAATCTTCCAGTTTGTGGGGATCATGAGTTTGTGCTGGAGATTGAACTGGGGGATGGTCTGCATAGAGAGTCTGAATGGACATTGGGTCTGAATTGGGTCTGAAGAGACAAAATGTGATTCGTACCATTACGACGCTCCTAAATTTGCATTTTTTGACACAAACCTCTCAATAACGGGTTTCCCTGTTACAATGTTATCACTTGTCTTCTGAAGCTCCCTGTCAGTTTTCGAAACTATGATTACCTTACTGACATAGTTTAAATCAAGTCCAAAAGCCAGAACTTTGATGTACTCATTTCTCAGAATGTTTCTGGATAGGCTGCTGGGAAAAATGAAAATGAACAGAGCGGAAATTAGGTTCTCCACTTGGCTCTTCCTTGTTTCAACTCTCTTCTAACCATCATCCACCACTGGTTTTTTTGTTCCCCTCTCTTACTTTACTCCATTTCAATGTGCCCCGCGGGCTGTGGTGTCACGTATCAAATGTTTGTTGAGCATGAAGCAACTAAGTAGAAGCACCATGAAAAAAAAAGACCATCACACATAGAGAGGGGACTCCCTAATATAGAGTTTCCACCGCGATTTTTGTTCTTTTGTGGTTTCACAGGAAAGCGAGCGGAAAGAAACATAAGATGCTTCTTCGGAAAAGGGACGATGAGTTTTTTCTCATTTATGAAACAGAAACAAAAGAAGGAAGATATGTAGCATTTTTCATGAACGTCAAATATTTGCGCAGGTCAGAGTGTTGGCAATGTGTTTTTTGTCTAGAACAGATATAACAGAGCTTATTCTTGGTTCCGGGACTATACAAAATCATTCCAGGTATCTCTTTGCATTGGCATGCTCGGACATCGTCATCATTCTTACCGCCTTCTTCCTCTTCTTTCTCGAAAACATGAGGAAACGGTCCGAGTGGGCGACCTACTACTTCGCGGTTCTATCGCCCGTGATGTTCCCGTTGGGACTCACCGCCCAGACAATGTCTGTTTTCATAACAGTCGCTTCTGCCTTCGACTGTCTTGTTTTGGTGGCGGCCAGTGAGAAGTTCAAGAGCAAGTTCTGTTCGGTTAACACCTCGATCATTGTAAGGGATAATAAAAACGACGTCAATACACTTTTCAATTCAGATAATCATCAAAATCTTCATCTTGGGAACGGTCTACAACTCTCCGCACATGTATGAGATCTACGTCATCGACTGCTGGAGTACCATGTACAACACAGCTTCGAAGGATGTCTGCCCTACGGATCTCCGAGCAGATGAGGTAGTTCTGATACAGGACTCTGTTCTCGAAAAGTCATGTTCTCGGGAAAAAGAAAACAGGAATGATCCCGAAATGGAATTTCAATTAGAGTCTATCCCTGTCGAAAAACAAACATCTTCTCTGTTCCATCCACTCTGTTTTTTTACACGTTATGCTCTTTCAGGATTATGTGCGAATCTACTATGTCTACATGTACACCATCGTGATGGCTGTCGGCCCCGTCTTCCTCCTCGTCATCATCAACTCGGCAATTGTGATTAGTATGCGTCGGTCCTCTTCCCCAAACAGCGAATCCGACATCATCACATTGGTTCTCGTCGTCTGCCTTTTCATCTCCTGTAATGTTCTGGTTAGTTCGGGTCCCCAAGTTAGCAAATATAATCTCTTTTTGATTTCTCATTCTGTACTCTCTGTTTACAGATTGTTTGTGGCACGTACAATGTGTGTAAATCGGTGTGAATTGAATTGAGTAGAATTTAGTTTGCAGTAGGAATCATTTTTCAGCAAACAATACATGTAGATCAAACATTTCAATGATTTTTGACACCTTCAATCTTTCAGCCGCTCACTGTCAACTTCTTGGAACTTCTTTTCGGAATCATCAATAGCTATCTCATCGACTTGTCCAACCTGATGGTCGTCGTCAACTCGTCGTGCAACTTTTTGATCTACTACACCTTCGGCTCCAACTTCCGCCGTACCCTCCGTCACTACATCCGCACTGCAATCTGCCGACGGCACCCGAATCAGGTCGCTAATAACAATCGAACCCCACCGAGAGTGAAGATGTGTCTACCTCCGACTGAAGTTCTCATTTGAAACGGTTCATGTTCAAAACTCACTAAGGAAGGTTGTAGTTGGAGAGATGACGCTTTGATATGTGATGTGTTCTGTTGGAAAGAGCGAGTTTTTAACGCATTTTTTCTTGCGAAATCAGCAATCGTCATTCAGAAGTGGGGTGATGAGCTTCTGAGTTTCGTTTTGTTAATAAATACTCCAAAAGCTCACTTCAAAAACTCAAATTTTGAACAATGACCATAGTTTGAGAATATATGAGCATAGGTCTCAAAACCTTCTCTTCTCAATCGGCCTCATCACGTACATACGCGTTATCACCTCCCTGACACTCTTCTCTAGTCAAATTTTGTCATAATCGGTAAATCATTTCGACGGTCTCAAAACAAAAGTATCCCTAAAATTGTGAGCTCGAACTGAAATCGAGCGTTTTGAAGTTTGCAACGTGCTTCCATATTCTCTTCGTGATTGATCTTTTTCATAATGTCCCTCCTGGAGCTTGTAGTTCCGAAAACAAAAAAAAACTCATTTTTCTGATCCCCCCAGTTTCTCTACCCCGTGCTCCAGAATCTGACCCTTTCTTTTTGATTTTTCCCCTTTCCTCTTCTTTCCTCATTTTTCACATTTCTTCCCATTTTCTTTTTCTTCCAATAAAAAAATTTCGAAACATTACCGAACACACAAAAAGTTTTGAACCACATCAATACATGTAGCCCGCATCTTTTGAAATGCAAATCAAACATAAATCTTCGGAACAAAAAAGAAAAGAGTTCCTCGACCTCTGGAAGAAGGATTGGTGAGTTTGAGGAAGAGACAGAGAAACGAGAAAAAAAAAATGGCAAATCAACAGGCCAGGATGGGGAAAAGAGTAGAAATCAAACAGAGCGAGAGAGAGGGTGGCGAGAAGAACCGTCGCCAGTCAGTTCGGCAGTTTGGATTGGGATAGACTCAGGTAGTCAAATATCTCTTTTTCTCTTCGAGTTGTCAGCGTCTTCTGTATTTGGAGGATCAATCAGACAATTTTTGATCCACGTTTGCTGTTTAATTCTGGAATCATGGGTCATCGGTCACCACCAATCATCATATTCTACCTCTCACTTTTATTTAATTTTCAACACTCTGCAATTGTGACAAAGGTGAGTCATAGTGCGGCTGGATAACCAAACAATCTCTGGTCAACTAAACCTGCAAGTGTGCTTACGTGACTGTAGCTGTCCCCTCATATGAAATCGACAAAAATATCCAGAAATTTTCATAGCTATACTCTCGTTCGACTACTGACTAAACATTCAGTGTTTAACCCAATAGCAAACGCATCAAAAGCCTTGAGTAACAGACAAACAAACGGTTAAGGTGAGAACTTTTGAACTCATTCCCACTTCGATGAGCTCCGACCAAAGACCAGAAGTTTTCTATCTAAAAATCGAACAAACCTTTACCTGGTAGTTTTTAAAAGTTGGAACAAAAAACTCCGGCTTTCGAAATCCAATACATTGTCTTCCACTTGTAACTTGTGTTTACATTGGTGTGCCCTCGAAAAAAGTGGTTTTGTCTCTAGTTTAGAGGTTTGAAAAATAGTTATGTTTCAGTGTTGCAACCAGAGGAGTTCAACTTCTACTCAGCCATGCATCTCCTATGACAGTTCAATGATGGCTGAATCTTTGGACGAAGCAATGTTCACATTTCCTAATCTCGCTAGTCCAGACCAATCTACACTTTTCAAACCAGGCTATGGAGCGGGCGGAGGTGGAGGAGCAGGTGCTAGAGGAGGAGAAGCAAGTACAAACGATAGGGTTGGAGACCAAAGTGAAGAAACAATGATGCCGATGGGAGCAGTATGTCTAATACTTCCCACAAATCATGAACACTATTAATTTTCCAGCCAGCTCCATCTATAATGACCACAAAAGTTTCCATCGCCGCATTCGGTGCAGGTACCCCATTAGTGAGTTGTTATCTGAAACACATACCGAACTATTCGTATTCAGGAGTCGACGATGAATGGCGAATGTCCAACTTATGCGTGTATGAGTTGCAAAATGGCTCTGCTTAATGGGTTTCTGGCAAATCCTAATATAGGAGCTGCTGATAATGCGACAATGACGGCGCAGAGGAATGCGCTGGCTTTGAGATTGGGTTCGTTTTCAGGTGGAAAGGGTTCTAAGAGGAGTGTAGATTTAGGTACTACACAAGGTTCGTGCGACCAGCAAACCAGAAAAAGAAGATTTGCGGAGGAGTATTCAAAAGTGAACAAGCACAAGCTGAAAAAAGTAAAAGATTTTGAATGATGTCATGATTCAAAGGCTAAAATTTTCAGAGATTGGCAAAACGATTCGTCATCATGAACACAACTCCAGACACTATGAATGACGATGAATTCGATAACAATACTGTAGATGAGAATGATGCTGATTCCACTAGTTCTACTTCAGAGGGAGTTAAGAACAAGCCACCAGGTAATCGATCACTGAATTCCCAGTTCTCGAAACTTTTCTCTCAGTACTGGGAGTTGTAACCAGTCTTGGTTGCCAGTACCGTCGTGGTGAAGCCCTTCAATCCAACTCGAAATGGTGTGGCCTGTGCAATTTGTGCTGGCAGTGGAGAAAACTGCCCGCCGACTACTACCCCAACTATTTGAATGAGGTCAATTGCGACCACAACGACGATGGATGTCTCTCAGGTATTCGACTTTCCGGCTCTGCCGATAAATCACCTACCATTCCTTCCTTTTTTTGCAGGATTCGGAGAATGCAAGCCAATTATGCGACCGATCAATGTGATGAGGAGAAAAGGCGAGGAATGGGTGAAGGAGTCGATTGACACGACGACCGCGTGCGAGTGTCAAGTCGAAATCGGATCTTCTTTGCACGGATTGGTGGTCAAATGATAACTGGATACATTGATGGTTTATTGTGTTTGTATTATATGTAGAATGATCATGGTTACAATTCGATTGCATATACAAAGAATGAAAAGTTCAATTTCTCTAGTAAAAGTTACAAGGCACTAGATGTTGAGAACTAGTTGAAGAGGTACAGTGAGCAATAAGTTATTCTAGCAACGTTATCAAGTCTATTGCCAATGAATTGGGGTCAGCTGGTTTGGGTTCGAGTTCATTGGAATGGAGTTTGACAGGTCGTGGTATTCCTCTGCAATAATATGGTGAACAATTCGTACTTTTGATCGAAAGAGAAAAGTGTCATTAGATCAGATTTGAGAGGATTACAATAGGTTCAGTTTGTTTCACTGACCTAGTCTAGTCTACTTACGTTTAGTTGGGCATGGAAGGTACCATGGCTGCGACATGATGCAGTGTGGAGGCATGTTGGGTGGCGGTGGTGGTTGTGGTATGTGAGCTGAAAAATTGTGACATTCAGGTTGGGTCGAACAATGTCGACGACGCGCTCTGGAAAAATGCGAAGCACTGATATGTGATTGAGGAAAACTATGAACCCCATTTTCATAAACCATAAACCCCTGTGGAACTGACCAGATTGCAATGGAGGCAGTGGTGGTGGCGGACCACTAATCGGTGTGTACCCATTATTCCCTCTCCACATATTGAAAGCCGTCTGCAAATTGTATCCTCTTTTCTCGTCGAAAATCGAGTGACCGAACAATTTGCAACCATTCTTCTGCATCTAAACACAACGGTTTTCTTGAATTTTTTGTATCCGATCTCTCACCTCATCGAGAAACGAAATGTAGTCGGTGGCGATACGAAGCGTGTGTATTTTGCTCATCTTGTCCGAGGGCATCGATGGGATGAGTTTACGCAGAATCGTGAAGGCGTCATTAAGTTCCTATAAACAAATGATATGCTATTAGTGAAGATTCGTTTTTTTTCGCGCATAAACATACAAGATGTTTATAACAGAGGTGGTGGTTGGATACGGTACATCATCCTAAAATCCATCAATCACTTCCCAGAAATTTTGCTCTACAGCTCATTTTTCATCTTTCCTCTCTATTCCGAAGGTTTTGTTTAGCTAGCGCCTTCCCTCAAAATTGTCGGCGGTGAATAGACAGAAAATAAGTTTTCCGTCATCCGTCTCCCTAATCCCACTGATATTTCGAAATTGTCTCCAGATGTTCGAAGGGATTCAGAAGGGACCTTTTTTATGACCCTCCTCGTCAGTCTCTAGTTCCTCCTCCGACTTTTCTTCGTTCTACCGTATCCCGTAGAAAGCAACTCGAAAAAAGAAGGGGGAGGGGGGAGAAGAGGACGAAGAGAAGTGGTTTAATGTTAGCGATAAACGGGAGAAGAAGAAGACATCACTGATGGTATGAGTGTTGGAGGGGAAGTTTGCCAGATGATGAGCCATAAACATTGCGCAGAAGAACAATAAAGAGTGTGGTTTCGAGCTTGGCGGCGTTATGAGAACCAAGTTATAGAGGTGATGGCTTGGGAACGGAAGCGATGTGAGAAGGGCGAGAAAGCGTCGAGTTTCAAATTGGTGCGTAATTTATGGGTACTGTAACATATCGTAGATGCCCTTTTCACAAAGAAAACCATGGCATGATGGTCGAACGTGTTTCAAAAATGAGGAATTTCAGTGTGAATAGTAATCATTGAACGTTTTGAAAATAAGTTCCTAAATCGAAGAATAGACAGAATTAGCACTGAAGTTGAGTTCAACAGAAATTGAGGCCATGTCAGTTTACGCGTTCAAACAGACTTGAAAGCAGATTTCGAGAAAATGGTATGATACAAAAGTGAAACTTCAGATTCTACCATATATCAGACCGTTGGGGTGATTCCAAAGGTTCTCGACCTTCTCAAAGTCGATCATTTATCGTATACTGTATTCATTCTGATAGACTACAACCCTCTTACTATCGGTTTGATCAAGTTCATATTGGTTTTTGTACCAGCTATCAGTTCGTTGTTTACTATCAAAATGTCCCCTACGTTATGTTCAAACGTTTTTTTTCTCAACAACGATATTCCTGACTTTTGAAGATAGAGGACAATTAGCTTCTTGCGTCTCAGACTTTTTAGCTGATTCTAGCAAGACCAGGTGTTCTTGCGACCACCCCAGCATCACACAGTCCAAATAAAATGAAAATTATAGGATTTGAAACTCTCCAGTGTCACTCACTCACCTTGGTTCTTTGACGTTCCCGCCGGTTGGCACATGCTCTCTGCTGCACATTCTCCACCTCGTTTTTTCGAACCACACGTTCACCCTTCCTACGAGCCACCATCTGCCAAAATAATAATGATATTGAAGTGTCACGATGTTTTCAGGCTAGAGTAACATATGAAACAAATGGTATTGGATATGAAAGCAAAAAAACAAATCGCTACTAATTGGTGAGGAAATAGATGATCCGAAGATCTACTGGACTGGGAGGAGGCGGGGCTTAGGGGGATGCTTCGTCTTTGCTCGTCCGTCTTCCCGTGACTCCTCGGAGAGAAGCAAGATGTAGGAGGTGGTGCTCTCCGGAGAAGACAGTTATTCATGGCTTTTCCTTTGTTCGAATAGTTGAAACATAGGCGAAGGAAAAGAAATAGAAGTTTGTGAGGGCAGGTATCAAACAACCTACACTAACAAAGAGAACATTTATTCTGTGGAGGAAAGAAAACATGACTAGTGAACCTAGTAAACCAAAATGGAATATGATCAAAATTTTTTGGGAAGTTCTCTATTTTGGGATGAAAGAGAGCACCAGAAAAAAAGGCTCAATCAAGATCCCTCTTATTGTTAACCCTAACATAGACGCACTATTCTGTTTTTTTTTTCGTAGGTACTCGGCAGGGGGTCATGTGTACTTCAAAGACAGGATCCATTTTCTATCATCAACTTGGAGTCCATTTTTAGCAGAAATGATCAATTTTCAGACGACTCACATAACTAATATAAGCTCCAACTCATTTCTAATTCAAATATGTAACCTTATTCCTCCAGAATATCCCTATGATCCACCCAAAACTTTCCCGAAGATTCTGACTACTGTACATGCTGAATCATTCGATTCATCTTTGATGTGTGGCTCCTCTTGGATGATTCATGCTGAAATCTTCATAAAGCCCATAAAAATTTGCATATTCCCAAGAAACCACCCCGCATTGCACAAGACGCCCTCAGAAACAGGGTATATAAGGAAATCGAGAATCTTGGAAAATCATTGACATTTCAAACATGAAATTCTTCTCCACTCTCGTCTCCGTTCTCCTCATCTTCATCGTCATGGTCGCTGCCCAGGTTCAGCTCGGATGCGCCGACTGCAAGAACATCTGCGTCGAGGATATGTGCATTCCGTATTGATTGATGCCGTCATTGTTCGAATAAATATGTTCATTCCCAAAGTTTTGATTTTTTTGAGACACAAAGAATGAAGGTTGTTTCCAATGATCCAAAGACTACCTACGAAAAAATCAAATTGGGTTAGTGTGCTGGATCGGCAGAGACTCCTATTAATGTCGTGTAAAAACATAACTGGAGGATGTGTCCGGATCGTTGAGTTACCTCCTGAAGAATCTGGCTGATCCGAGTATCTTTTTTGTAAAAATTTTTAATTCAACTATGTAGTCTCAAACTGCTACAACTACCTTGTTAATCAGTGTGGCCACACCACCACTACAAAAAAATTGCTAAAAAAGAAATGGGCCGAACCGGGGATTGAACCCGGGACCTCTCGCACCCAAAGCGAGAATCATACCACTAGACCATTCGGCCATGTTTTATATGCCTTCATCTTTCGAATGAAATGCTGATCGTTGTTCGAAGCAAACATACGTTTTCCCCGACGATTTCGCAATGTTCCTCCAAGGGGCTAAACAAATCCTGTTTTGTTCTGTTCATATTTCGGATTTGTTTCAAGTTAGTCCCTATTCATCTAGAGTTGAACCAGTTCCTAGATTTGAGCAATCAATCTTGTATTCCATTAACTTGTTTAACAAAACTAGTAATTGGTCAGAGTCAATTTCACATAACCAGTTTTGAAAACTGAAAAAGGAATCCTTGACCCATTTCCCATTTGAGTTAACCTGTCAAAAGTCAGCTACTAACTCTCTCCAGTCACTGACTCTCTCCGTTTTGATCAAAATTTCGCGAAAAAGAATGGGCCGAACCGGGGATTGAACCCGGGACCTCTCGCACCCAAAGCGAGAATCATACCACTAGACCATTCGGCCATGTTTTCCATGCTTTCATCTTCCGAATGAAATGCTGATCGTTTTTCAAGGCAAACATGTTTCCTTTGTTGTCACTCGCGCGTAATTATATGTGTCTTGTTCAGAGGCGTTCCTGCGGCGGGAAGCGGCGAGAAGCGGCGCAAGTTTTCATCCATTCCAAGCCTGCATTTGAAATCTATATCGAAAACTCATTGATTTGTCATTTTATTCGAAAAGAAGCAGCATAGAAATTTTTAATACAAAAAATGAAATTAGTTCTAAGCTAGAGATATTAGCCGACAAAGAAAGCAAGGGGAAAAATTAGAAAAAAAATACTAGAACTAGAAAAAAAGCGAAATTTGGGACTTTTTTGAGCGGGGCAAAATGTTTCGTATCAAGAAAAACAGAGGGAAGATAATAAAGAATCATTTCGACGACGAAAATCAGCAAGAAACAGTTGGAGGGGACGGCATCAAGTCTGAGAATGGTATCGTAGATTCGAGAATATCTGGGGGAAAATTGAAGTAAATGAAGACAAAGCGGTTCATAAAAAGGTGGGTGGGACTTGGTGAGGAGAGTTCAATGGGAAAATCATTCTTAGAAAACCGGTAATTGTGCTCACTACGCGGGTTGGGGAGAAAAGTAACAACTTTTTGAGAAGGGAATGCATGAACAGTTAAGAAATGAGTGACAGAAAAAAAATGATGAGAAAATTGAGATGCTTCACTTTTCTCAGCACTTTTCTTAAGGGAGGATACAATGGATACTGGGGACAAAGATGTTTTTGAGAAATGAAATGTTAAGTGAACGTTTGCAAGGGAGGGTAATAGTAGGGAGGCAAATCTTTCGGGAGTGCTATTTTTGGATCGTTGGATGAAACGAATTTTGAAGTTTTGAGTTTTTTTTGTGGTATGGAAAGGGGATAAACTGAAATGAAAAGCAAGTAATATAGTAAGCGAGAGTAGCGGAAATTGGAAGGCAGTAATAGAGAAAAGGAAGAAACAGGCTAAAAAAATGAAAATTGTATCGAAAATGATCTTATTGATCGACATCGGGGAACTTGTAGTGTTTGCTGATGGTCGTGTGAAGATCTTCAGACTTGTCCAAAAACTCTTGAGTCAAAGTAGCAGCTTCTTTGTACTTTTCGCGAATCTCTCCTGGCGGCAGCGTCTCCGATTTATCATTCGACACTTTCAGCAGACCCGTAGTAGTATCTGAAAACCGCAAGTTTAAGAATCATCTCCGTACGAAACGAATTGAAACTGACTAGTAAATATGACTCACTTGAAAAACTAAATAAAGGGTTCTCCAATCTGGATCCAACTTTCTCCGTCAGCTCAAGATCCTTTTCGGTCAACTGCTTGTTGGAGGATAGCAACTTGATAGTCAGGTCCAGGATTTTTCCCTCTAGCAGTTCAGGAACACTTGAGCTGAGCGCTCGGTAAGAGATGAGATTTCCAGCTCTGTGCACACGCGACCACATTTCTCTGACTTCCTCCAATCCAGAAGATATTTTGGCTCCTTCCGTGGTGGGAACTTCGAGCTGAAAAAAAAAGAAAAAAGATTTGGATGATGAGCCGTTCAGCTTACATCAGAAAGAACATTGTCTTCGTCGAATTTGAGAATTTGTTTAATCTTAGCAGTGCTAGGATCCGAAGTAGATGTCTCTTCCTCTCGGTTTTCTGCAGTCTGCTCCGCTGATGAGTCTTCAACTTGCACATGCTTGGGGTCCTCTGGTGGTATCTGTCTGATCACAATCGGTACGTATGTCGCAGTGCTGTTTGGATCCTGCTCCATGACCACTGCTCCAGGAGATCCATCTTGATTGGTGCGGAGACCCTGTTGTGGTGGAAGGTAGAGTGGAAGTTTGCTGTTACCATTCTTGGTTATCGTGAATGGACTACGGTTTGAAAGGTTTGCGAGGCCATAAGCTCCCATAGCAGCATGTCCAGCAGCAATCGAAGCGTTCAGTGCGTTTGCTCCAAGACCTCCGGGAATTAGAGAGAACACTGGTGCGGTGTTTGCTTGAACGGTCCGAGTGGGGGCTGGGGCGGCGGGCTGAACGGGTTGAGGTTGTGGTGGCGCTTGAGTTTCTGGATTCTCGGATTTCCGTTGAAGCTCCAATCGCCTCCTTCGGCGCGCTGCCAAATCGTTCCTGTCGAACGCTGGCTTGGCGGGTTCCTCAGCCTGTGGGACCCCGTTTACTCCGTTCATTTGCTCCACGCGTGCCAAGGACTCCTGACGAGCTTGTTGCTTCTGCTCTTGCTTCTGTTGCTTGTTCGCCTCCTTGGTCTTCTGACGCTTGTTCCTTCTCCGCAGTCGCCGTTTCTCAGCTTCCGGGTCTTCACATGGAACATCGTCGTTGTCCGAAACAGCAGCCTCTATTGACTTAGAGGTCGACTGCCCATTCTGGTTCAGTGGAAGAGCGGGGAAGGATTGGTCTGCAACTGGTGACTCGACGATTGCCGGCTCAGCTGCCTTCTTGTTCTTGACCGTGTGCCAATCAGTGGGAGCTACATCAGGTGTATTTTGACTCTGCGAAGAGGAAGACTTTCCGGATGTAGAAGATGCAGTTGATGGAGTGTTGTCCTCTTTCTTCTTCTCCTTCTCCTTGGGATACAGCATTTGAGCATACGACATGGAAGGCTTTGGTGGCTGTTGGTCCCTCTTTCCTTTCCTATTCTGGTCCCCTTTGGACTTCTCGCGAGTAAACGAGTCCTTTGAAGCATGATGGGCAGCAGTAGACTTCTCCGTAGACTTGACGACCGGAGATGGCTGAGCCGAAATGGCAGTTTTTGGAGCTGGGGATGGTGTTGCCGAGAGGTTCTGTTGAACGACTTCCGCCACCGTGCGCGTTGGAGTCGGTGAAGATGCCAACATCTTCTCGTCACTCGTGTCAACACGAAGAGCGGATGTAGTAGACACGGCTGAAACGTCGTTTTCCTTGGATTCCGCAGTGACTAGACGAGAGTTCGATTTGATAGATGCTGATGGTTTGGAAGAGTCTTCTGTGACTTTTGCAGCTTCCGGTACAGCAACCTTGACAGCAGTATCGTTGTTGGTTGGAACAGCGACCGTATCCTTCTTTGGGGATGGCTTAACCTGCCCAGCAGTTTTAGCAGATCCAGCAGTCTTCGCAGTTTCAATGGGTGTGACAGTTTCAGCAGGCTTGGCAACTTCGACAGGCTTCTTCACAGACTTGACTGGGCTGGCAGGTTTAACTTGATCAACTGGCTTCACGGTCGCAGCTGGAGCGACTGGCTTGGCAGGCTCCACTGAAGCTGGAGCGGTGACTGGCTTTGCAGAGTCCGTAACTTTGGCCGGTTCCTTCGACTTAACAGCTTTAGTAGGCTTCACAGGGTCGGTTGATTTCACAGCTGCAGGAAGCGCTACATTCTTCGAAGGCTCAGCAGGCTTGACAGTTTGGACTGGTTCGGCTTGTTTCACAGACTCAGCAGCCACTGTCTCAGAAGTTTCGGCAGGTTTAACAGTTTCGACTGGCTTCTTAGCAGATGGGACGGTCTGCTTGGTAGCTTTGACGGGCTCCTCGGCAGTTTTGACTGGCTCCGTGGTAGCTGGGACGATCTTCTTCACTTCTTCCACCTCTGGATCGGTCGTCGGCTCAGACGTCTCCACCACAACAGATTCTGCTTTTGGTTTCGATGGTTCCTCTTGAACAGAAGGCATTTCCGAGGCCGAAGCGGGAGCAGCGGTCGTGTGGCTGACAACATCACTGAACTTTCTTGGCGTCGTGATCACTGCCTTCGTCTCTCCAGAGACGGTTTGTGGAACAGCAACGTCGATTTCCAGCGATGCCGATGCCTCTTTTCCGTTGAGTGTTGGGAAGGCTTCATTCATGGCCTCCTTGGTCTGTGGCAACTGAGCTTCCTCCTCGCTGCCTGATGACCGAACTTGTTGGACTGTTCCCGATGAAGACGACGACGAGTTCACATTCTCGTAGTTAGCTGGGAATCTTTGTGGTTGCTCGTATCGCCCTCGCTTCGGTGGCTTATAACGTTGATAGCCACCGCCACCACCACGATGATGATTGTAATGTTGGTGTGGCGCTTGCTGATAGCCTTGATGTTGTTGGTGCTGCTGAGGATGCATTTGCCCTTGTTGATAAGGCTGGCCGACGAAGTGATTCTCCGGTATTCCCATCGGGTACACTCCATAAGGTGGCATGGGCATTCCTTGGGGCATTGGCATTCCTGGTGGGAGGGTGATGTACTGCATACCCATTGGATGCATTCCCGGCGGCACCATCATCGGATGAGGTCCATTGTAAACCATGTACGGCATCTGTCCTTGCTGCTGTTGCGGGTACTCCATTCCTTGCGGATATTGATTTGGGTATCCGTACGGTTGTTGTTGCATTTGATCCTGGTACTGTGCAGGTTGCTCCTGCTGCTGTTGGTTTTGCTCCTGGTACTGCTGCTGAGGTTGCTGCTGTTGTTGCTGCTGCTGTTGCTGAGCTTGATTTTGCTGTTGGTGCTGTTGCTGTTGGTACTGCTGTTGCTGTTGTTGGTACTGCTGTTGGTGGTACTGCTGCTGCTGCTCCTGCTGCTGATACTGTTGTTGTTGTTGTTGAGGTTGAACCTGTTGCTCAGGTTGATGTTGTTGCTGAGCTTGCTGCTGTTGATACTGTAGCTGCACTTGCTGCTGCTGGTGATGTTGCTTCTGCGGCTGAGGTTGTACCTGTGGCTGGGCTTGATCCTGTTGCTGAGGCTGATGATGTTGCTCAGCGTGATGCTGCTTGGGTTGAACTTTTTGCTGTTGCGCATGTTGCTGCATCTCAAACTGTTGCTGTTGCAGTTGTTGATGATGCATCTGTTGTTGTTGTTGCACATTAGCAGCACCACCAAACGGATTGGTGACTTGGGGCAACGTTTCGAATAGACCGTTAGCACTTTTCATGTGTGGATGGTAGGGCATGGGGTAGATCTTTGCAGCCGGCATGTCGGGAGTTCTAAATCACAAAGGATTTTTCAATGGAAAAATTATTTGAGAATGTCTTACTTGCTGTTCGCCTGCACTATGTTGTAGTAGACTTCTGGCGCGCCAAATAGACGAGTCAAGTAGAGATTGGTGGTCTCTGGGTCGAAGAACTCCTTCGAATACGGAGAATATATCACTCCTGTCATCGGTAAAAGTCCTCGGGCTCTCAAGTTTTCAACAGTGTCCGTTAGTAAAAGCGGCTTGAGAGACATGTCCGGTGGAAACGCTGCTCGTGGTCCAATTCTGGGGTCACTGTAAAATCATTTGTTCGTGTTTGAACACTTGCTACATGTTAACGAGCTCCCATGTGAGGTCGTCAATGCCACTCCATTGTAAAACTTTGATAAAACACCGTTTTGTACCGTTGTAGGGTACTGTTTTTGTCCGTTGCTCGGCAGTGATGAGTTTAGAATAACAAGTCCGTGAGCAAATGACAACGGGACGTTCAGATCCGTTACAAACACGTTATCATTCGCGTACAGATCCGTATATCAAAACTTGTCACTCTCCTGTAATCTTGACTCTTAGTTCTTACTTTTGCCTGTTCGAGAAGTTGCGACATTCGAAATCTTCCACTGTTCGACATCCGGACGCGTATTCGTTGTACATCTGACAAGCCACCTCGAAATTCATCCCGTACGCGGACGCCTCCCATCCGTTAGCCATACACCTTAGTTGGGCCGCCCGAGCAAGCGCAAGATCCGTTGCAGCTTCTGGAAAAAAACACTGTTATCTGTGAGAACCCGTTTGATTTCGCCTTACTTTCCACATTTTCGACCAAATGCGATCTATCCGGCAATCCTGGAGTTCCTGTAATCAGTCGAAACCTGTCCTCCCCAAGTTTCTCCCGAAGTAGCCATGCCCAGTAGGAAGGGCATCCGGGTGGCCCCGGTGGTTGATCCGACATATTTACCCAGCTGAAAAAAATACATTTTGGCGGCTATCATGGAAGACGATCTTTCGATAAAAATGAGAAGGACGACCATGTTGGAAGTTTTGAATCGGCCGAAGCACTATTCCGAATTCTCACACGAGATGAGATAGTATCAGGACATAGGTATGGTGGGTGTGTGAGAAGGAGGAGGAGTAGGAGAGGGGTCGATATGCATTAGTGTAATTGTGCGTTCAGCAATGAATGTGCCGGCAGAGGAAAACGAGGGCTTATATAAACACACACACACACTCGACTACATATTGCACTTCGTGGCTGTAGCCGTCGCTGCAGTCGCGGGTGGGACGCAGGTGAAAGAAATGCGCTTCGAGAGGAGACGACGAATGGACCGATTTGGTATGGCATGGCTAACGGCGAGAGAAGGGCAAAACATAGAAAAACGACTGAAAGTGTACTAACGGGAAGAAGCGAAGCCGTCAGAAAAAGGAGAAGGAGAAATCGCTCCTTTTTTGCGCGAATCGGTTTTTTCCGTCTCTGGCTTTTTGCCCTCACTTTTTCTCTTCCTCTCGGGCTGGCTTTCCACGTCGAAATCAACTATATTAAGTTTTACTACAAGAAATTGTTTGCAGAAAAAAAAAACGGCCGAAAAGGATCGACTGCCCTGGCGAGAATCGACCGAAAACCGATTAGGTCGGCAGCGTCAAACAGCGCCGGGTTCTCGCCACGAAGAACACCGAATCTTCTAGACTGCCGAAAATTTTGTCGACCATGCAACGCGGGCGTGTGTCGAAATGCATGTGTGTAACAGTGCAGATGGTAGGCGCCGTGTTTGCGGACGATGACACGAAAGCAGTGTATCTGACGACAACTGGGAGAAAGAGGGGGAGGGAGAGGGAGAGAGGAAAGAGAGGGCAAGTAGATATTTTATGAATGGAGAACTGGGCAGAAAAGGAGAGTGGAGGAGGAACAATATGAAAGAAGCCATATATATATATATATAGAAACATGACGGCCAACTTTTGTGGACTCGTATCACCAAAGCATCGAAAAGTGTGCTTATGGCTCCAACTCGTCACGTTCTCACTCACTCTTTTGACAAAGGAATAATTAAATCTTCTATCAACTTTCCAATGTAGCCCTATCAGCCCACTCCGTTGTCTTATCAATTGTGGGCTGAAACTTTTTTGTCAATATGAAAAAAAGGAACAAAATTTTTTTTTCGATAATCACACATAAACTGAATGTTGGCATCGAACAAGAATACGGACTGAAATAAATTACTCAAGGCGTCTTAGTAAATTAATGGTACTTATCACATTCAGATTTATTGGAATGGGGAGGGGCGGTTTAGTGGATGTTTGATCGGTTTTCATTACATTCCATGAATCAGTTACTTGGAAAAGTTAAACGAAACGAAGAATGATTCGAGTGTAACAATCAGTATCGTCTCCAAGTTGGAGTATGGCGGGTTCGCCTCTCATCTTCTCGAACGCGACGGTTGAAGGCAATGATTTCAACGATAAGACAAAGAAGGGCTATTACGTCTGTAAAATTTGATGAAAACTGGTTTGATGGCGGGTCAACCATCTTACAGAAGATCATGAGGACTTGGGCAATCAGCATTGAAATCAAGTAGAATCGCCATCGCCACTCGTAATGCAAGTTGAAGTCTGCAAAATTGTTTACGTAATGACTAATCAACACGGAACGACTAACTGGCGACGAGGTAGAGAATGCAATACACCGCGCCAGCAGCAACGAGTAATGCGAGGACTGTTCCAAGGCCGAATGCGATTTTCAGAAGGAGATTTTTACCGACGAAGGTGGCAACGAGTATAAAGATCATTGTGAAAATCTGTGAATATACGCCTGTTAGTGTGGACGTCTTCTGGAAACTCACCGAAAATGCCAATGTAACAATGAACAGTGGATGAGGAGCATGAATACAGGTCAGAACAAGAGCGACGATGGAGTAGAGAAGAGCTGCCGACGCCAGAATGATCAAGAGCTGCTGAAAGTTAGAAAGTCTCTTCTAACGATCTTAGTAAATCTCACATGACAATCCGCATAACAGCACAGAGGTCGAATGATTTCGACTTGGAAACATTTCTTGGAGCAAGGCCCTCGATGATCATCATTCACAACGATTCGACATGGCCGAATTCTTTCCTGTCGCATCTCGGATTCACACACTTCTAAACAGTCTTCAGGTTTCTTATAATTCGAAACAAAAACATTAAAACTATACCTAAATGCCTTCCAATAGAAGAACGATGACACCTCGCCATACTGCGACTAGCTAGTAGTGAAAATGAAATGAGGTGGTCCGAATAGTGACCATAATGATTCATAACTCTATGAAAAGAGTGCGGAATTCGGGAACAAAGAGTGCCACGATGTGCCGTGGTACAGAAAATGTACGTTTTTTATGATTCATTTTCGTTTTTGTTGGAGCGACGGAAGTAGGAGCCATAAGAATACGGGTTTATTGAAGATCTCATTTATGAAACTTTTTGAAAATTAAATAATAAGTGTTGACCAGAAACATTACAAGTAACCAAAATGATCACAGGTTTATCAATACAAAGTGATTACATTTTCAGCATCGTCCTCATTCGGATCCGAGTCTGATGGTTCGTCTTCCTCTTCTTCAACCAGATCTTCTTCCATCTCATCCATCTCATCCATCTCTTCTTGCTCACCATGCGACCTTCTTCTTTTCTTCTTCTCCGGCTCATCATAGTTAGGAAGTTTCTCGACAACATCCTTCAATCTGTCCAGATGACTTGGCCGGAACATCGATTCCCCTTTTCGCTTTCCCATCATGGTGTCATAAGCCAGCATCGCTTCTTCTTGTTGCATTTCTTCCAGCCTCATTTGTTCCTCTTCCTCTTCTAATCTGATTCGTTCAAACTCCTCCGGATCAATATATGGTTCGTAGTCTTCCTCGTCGTCTGAGTAATACTTGGAAGTGATTCCCATTTCTTGATCTTTCAGGCGTTGCTCCAGAAGGAGCTCTTCCGTTTGCCTCAACTCGTAACTCCTCTCGATTTCTTCAATAATCCTCTTCTCTTTTTCTTCTGCTAGCCGCTCCCGTTCTTTTCGTTGTTCTTCCAGCTTGTTGGCTTTTTCTACATTGAAGTCGATGATATTGTTGATGGTTTCTTGATTTTCAGCGGATAAATTATGAATACGCTCTCTCATGTCTTCTTTCACGTCGACGAAAGTTTTCACTGGCAGATCGTCCATCACAGGGTAGAAGACCTCATTCAACTCTTTCAGTCTGTTGAAGAAAACGATGAAGCCCGGAGTATAATCTTTATTCGCCCATTGGTCCAAGTTCATGCACTCGTTTCTGAAATTTAACATTTGAATTGGCAAATTCAAAACGAGTAACCCACATCACACATGCTGGAATTTCGTAGCCTCTGCTTCTGGCATAGTAGAGACAATCCGTGTACGCATTGTTATCTCGGAAACACTTCAGAAGACCTGGGCGAATCAACAAGTGCATCTGAAATAATCAATAATTGTTGTGAGGCATCTGCTGAAAAAATCACACTTACATCTTCAAGAGGTATTTTCTGGAAAATGATCCGAATCATGTTGTGATTCAAGAAAGTGGATTCCATGAGGTTGCAAAGAGTGAGAAGAATGAATCCATATTTCTTCCAGGCCTCTGTTCCATCCTTCAATGCAGCAGTGAACATGCAATTACGAAGAAGGCGAGTAGCGAATTGTGCAACGTGGTCGATCTTGACGAAAAATGGCAACGGGAAACTATCTTTTTGGAATTTAAGCGTCTTCAGATACTTGAAACGAGTAGCGTGTTTCATTATCGAGGCCCAGGTTTGGAATGCCTCCTTGGCCATACCCTCCTGAAAATTGATTTTTTGATTGAATTGTATCAAAAACAACTCACTTTTGCACAACTGTACATGTAACAAAGAGCAAGGCTGAAATTGGTATATCGAGTTACGATGTTTTCCCGGTTTGTCTCGTAGAGATCCCTCACTTCTTTGAACATGTTTGCGAAGGAGAGTGACACAGCAAAATACTGCAGCATGTCGTCGCCACCGTATTTCTCTATCATTCTTGCAAAAAAATCTGGATCAGCACTCATCCATCCGTAGACTCTTGCCGTGAGACTCAGCTTGGCATGGTACGGATGCTCCTCGATAGTCCCAGCGAATCGAAAGTCGGTGCAATAAACATCGCGATCCGAAATTATGAAGTTGTCTCCAAACAAATCGGATCGATCGTATCCACACCATCGGTCATCATAGTAGTAGTTCCACGCAATCAGTTTCTCACTTCTGTCGCCGAACAGGCCGAGTTTTGAGTATTGAAGAAAGTATTCGACGAAAAGATTGGATGGCTTTTCCATTTCGAAGGCAGGATCGTGGAGCAGCATTTGAGCAGCGTGCTTGTCGCTAAAATCAAAGATGATGAAGACGAGAAATTGTGAAACGGAAAACTTACGACTTCTGTAGTATTCCAAAAGTCTGATTAGCTAGTTGTGAAGACATCTCCAAAAACTTGGCCTGTGCAAGTTGTTCTACACTTTGCTCTTTCTCCTTTGACGATTTCTCTTTTCTTCTCTTCTTTTCGTCCCTTTTCCACTTATAGCATTGCTCAAAAATACCATGCAGATAGATCCTCATAACAACCTCCACGTCGGATTTGGTGAGAGTGGAATGGTCGGCGTGTTTGAAGATGATTTTGATGAGAAGTTCGAAGCATGCGGGTAGCTTGTTCTGTTTGGCGATGGCGGCGAGCACCCGATTCTGTAAAATAGTGCTACATGTATTTTAGATTGTTTTCACGGGGCCAGTGAGCAGTGCTTGGTCTGACTGGAGAACATAATTAGTTCGTGACGCAGACTTTGTTTTCGGTATCATTGAAGAAGAAGTTTTGAGTGTATCTTCTGGTTTTCAGAAGATACTATAGATCTTCGGAACTCGAGTTCAAAGATTTTGAAAGCATCTTTTTTCAGTGTTCATCAAACTAACCGCATTCTTGGTTGATGGATTCGGTAAAAACATGATTTGGCCGGCGAGCAGCTCCGTTTCCCTCTCCGGCGATGACAGAACCGAGTTGTTGAACGCCTTCACCCAATCATACTCATTCCGAGTGGCCATCATATCTATAACGAAATCATTAAACTTCACTAAAACAAAGACAGTTTACTTACGGGTCCATTTGAGAATGTTCTCATAACTCGACTGCGTGTAACAATGTTGGGAACTGTACTTCACTAAACGGTTGATGAAGGTAGAATCTCTTGGTGTTATGCATTCTTTCAGAAACACTTTCATTCTGGACTCCTCGTTGAACTTGATGTATCCGTGGATTTGAAGCAAGTTGTAGTATCCATGCTCAATGTTTTGCATGGCTTTCAACTGTAGAATCCTTACTTTCATTGTTGTGGTGTCGGGACAATCAAGAACCAAAAAGTTTTGTATTTCTGAAAACAAAATTTTCTTTTCTGTATCCTTTCATGAATTCTACCTTTTGCTGTCATTTTCCTGATGAATGCGGTCACGTCTTCGTGCTTCTTTTCTTGCTCTTTTCGAAGTTTTCTTTTTTTCTTGAAAGCCATTTTGATCTCATACGTTGACATTACGCTCAAATCCATTTCCTCTTCTTTCACCATTCTGAAAACTGTATTCGCGAGTTGTTCTCTGTGAGTAGTCGGAAAAAAAAATGTGTGCGGGGGGTTGGTGGGAAGAGAGAAGTGATGTGCTTGGCAGAGATGCAGAGCGGTCAGGCCAGGCAATGTCAGGACAAATGAAGAGAGATAACATCTATTGAAGAGACGCAGATGTCGGAATGTCTCCCCCAACGCACCCACACATCATTACTACTGGGAGAAGACAAGTGAGGCCGTGCGGGCGATTGTGTGTGTTGAGGGGAAGAGTGAGAAGACGATGTTGGAAAAAGAAGACTGTGCGGACAAGAATAACCCTCGATTATTTTCTTACGAGGGATCTTTAGGGCAAGAGGGGTCAACTGGGAATCTGACAAGATAATGAATGAGGGTCTATGGGAAGAAATATTTGTGTGCTTGGGAGAAGAATGGAGAGAAAACAAAAAAATCGTGTAAAACTATTAGAATTGCATTGAGAAATGATAAAAATGAGGAAATCAAATATGATTGAAAAACTTTATCGGAAACAGGAGCAAGAAAAACATGAAAATAAGAGTATTAAAATGTGATTTTTTAATTGAGAGTCAAACAAAAAAGACACGCTCGGAGTTTGATACTTTAGGAGGCAGCTTCCTAGTTAAAGAAATGAAAACACATGTGATTGAGAACACATGTGTTTACACAAAAAAAGAGGAATTTCGAATGATCATAATTGGTTTCATTATCGAAAAGTACAAAATTCTAAACAAGACTGAAACACAAATTTTTATACCTGAAAATGGGTGAAAGAAACCATTGCGCACAAATGACTAGATCAAAGCAAGAGCCAGTGAAAAATAACTGCGCGCTTGGGGGAAGACGGACGAGGCATAGGTGAGAGGCGATAATTGCAAACGAAAGGGTTATATACCGTAAAACCTGTAATAGAAGCACATGTGCTTCTATTTTTCAAAGGTGGTCTAGGGTGTGCTTCTACCACAGGGTGTGCTTCTATTTTTCAAACTTTTTGTTGTGAAATTTAGACAACTGTGCGAAACCATATTTAGACGGTTTTCGTTAGTAGTTTTCTTTAAGATATGGTTAATTTTTTCCCTCTTCATCACTCATTTTTGAATTTGGAAAGAACACCTAAAAATCCCGGAAAAGTAACAAGTTTGCGATCACATCGATAGAAAACAGCACATCAGACTGTGCTTCTATTAGAGGGTGTGCTTCTACTACAGGATGTGATTCTATTTTTCAAACTAGCTCTGGGGGTGTGCTTCTATTACAGGTGTGCTTCTACTAGAGGTGTGCTTCTATTACAGGTTTTACGGTATTATAGAGTTACAGGGTATGTGACATGAACTCTAATGAGCTCTATTGAATACCATTTCGAAATGCGTTCCGCATTTTTTGTCAAATCGTTCCAGCAAGCGATGGCTAGAATACCCGCTGTTTTATGAGCATCTTGCATAATCAAACATTACAGGTTCAAAGGAATCCTGAAGCATGACTTTTGATTTTGAAAAAAACAATTTCACAAAAGATCCGAAGGCAAAATTATGACAGGTAACATTTTGAGATTGACTTGGTTGGTTTCATTACTTCGGAAATCCGTCATTCACTGAAATAATGAAGAAACAAAAATTACAATCGAAAACTATAATTCTCAAGAACGAAACCAGATGGTCCTTCACCTTTCAAGTTTGCAGTTTCATACCATATTCCTGCTCCGTCCCCTACAGACTCTATATATTTTATTCCAAATGTTGCACAAACAATTGATTGAGCCAGACACAAACGATTTGTGTTTGCATGAATCTCTGATTCATTATTGTTATTATTACAATTTTGCCAGTTCAGCTCAACGCTTGTAGGTTTTTGTTCAAATCGAAATTATGAAGCATCGTGTTCTGCTTTGAAACTTTCTAGTTCCAAAAACTTGAAATTATTTCCCGATCAAGAAAGATTTTCAACATCACTACAATTTGGTGGTTCAAACAACAGATGACTATGCAAAAACCTAGAACACCAAGTTTCATTTTATGCCTCCCATTTTGTCCACCTCAAGCTTGAGATGAAAAGTGCTTACTTTATTTGCTTCGTGATTCTGCTGCGCTTTTCATACTTTTTCATTCCGATCCAGAGATTTTTTTACTGACGTTGAGATGGCAGGGAAGTTGTTGGTTGTGGAGATGCCAATGATAGTGTATTAGGATTTATACCATCCTTATTAACAGTATAGCTCTGGTTCATAAATTTAACCAAGAATTGGTACGCCGGTTCTTCTCTGTTCTCAAATCTGTTTTTACTCATCACATCTTCTAATAACCGCCAAAAAAGTTCATACTGCCACTATACTCATGCAATCGGTCCACCGCCAGGGTGATCTGTAAAAGAATTGTGTCTTAAAGAATGTTGCTTTCAAGTTATGTCAGTTTTGTATTTTCGATCAGTTTCACATTCTGAAAAGTTGCACATTTCAATTTTTGTATGGTTTTACAACACGACGCCTACTACTTCTATCCATTTCAGATTATCGACCTATACCTTCTACCCATAAAATTTCTCCACACTTTCCATGAAGGCTTGTTGTACCACCAAAAAAATTCATGCAATCATGGAGATTGGGCTTTTCCAAATCCTTTTTATGACTTCATTTTTTTTCTGATTCAATCAGATAGATTAATCTTTCAAACACTCAAACTTTACCAAGACTTTCGCTTCTATTACTTCCCAGCTTTGTTTTACAGGCGGAACTTTTGCTGATTTAATCAAACACTGCTCTCTATTCTCAATGAAAATCTAAGATCAAAGTTGATAACAATTGAAGGCGAAGCCGAATAAGTTTTCATCACGGATAGTTCCATGATTTACTGTTTAGATTGCGATGGCACGTCTCTTCTCGTGACCTTGATCTGTCTGAAGCATAGGATGTTTTTGGTATCATAACACTTTTTCCCGAAACTTTCTGTTTTGCCATTGTTTTGTTTTGTGAATTGTCTCCAGTTGTCAATCAGAAACGGTTGATCATTGTGCTTTGGAAGCTGAAAAGAAACCACCAGTATTGTACATTGTGGAGGCCCGCCAAGAATACTTTGCTGTTTCTTCCAGTGTCGCTACAAGAACTTCGAATATAGTTCTAGAACTTATTCTGATTTTCACTTATCTAGGTTTCATTAAAAAATCTTTTTACTCAAACTCTTGATTATTCTATTGAAACCTTGATTTCCAAAAAAATCATTCGAATATTTTTTTTTCCCCGTTTTTTCTCGAAATCTACAATAGCAAACACTGAAATATCAGAATTGGTAATTTTCAGTGCAAATGGTTAACTTTGAGAAGTTGAAAACGTTATTTCCAATGCCCTATTCTCCTGAGTTTTGATAGTGTGTCGAGCATCTCTGAATCTGTATTTTTAGTTTACAACTTTTCAATCGAACCAAAACCAAACGATTACCTAGCTGAAGTTGAGTGGACATTGGTGGTATTACCAAACTGCGAACTGCGAAAATAGGGTAGCAGATTTGTGCACTCACAAAAGTAAGAAATCAAGTCATTTCAATCCACTTTTACCGCCCCTTGAAATTGACAGTTTTGCACTGTAATTGCCAATCGGATATTTTAGTTCACTCTGCTATATTTTGAGACTAGTAACTTCTAACAAACAAAAGTATGCCTAACTTCTCCCGTACACTTTTCATTCATCCCAAATACGATCATATTGTTTTCACTTCCTTCTCATATAATTTCGTTAGCAGGAAGTTGTAGATCAATCATATCAATCACTGTTTTCTCGGAGAAGACAAACTTGGATGAATGATGACCTTTAGAATACGTGTTGTCTTTCCATACCCATGGCTTCACTGCAGCCGCTTCTCCAAAGATGCCTCAACTGGTTTCTGCTGTAATCGCATGTGTGATTCTTGGTACTGATGGCTTATTGTGGTTATCGCAGTTTCAGCATTATCCGTCACTTTGTTATATCATAATTCTCCATTTCTTTTTGATCTATTGAAAACATTTTGACCCACCTTTGAAAGTGCAACATACACCTATTGTTTTGTTGCCAAGAAATGAGAAACACTTGTCTCTTCTTATCATCGCTGTTTTGTGTTTATTTTTCTCTTCACGGCCATTGTCTATGGTTCACTTTCCATGCAATTTTCTTCGGGGACGTATGTTTCGAGGATCCTCTCCTATCACATTATCCGAAACCATTGCCTTTCGAAAAAAGTGATTTCTGAATTTGAAAGTGTGTTTCGAACTTGAACAACGTCAACCAGCCTATCTGACAGGTTTTATCAAAACAGTTTGGTTTATGTTTCACACGATTACGAACAAAAAAACCGATCAAGTTCACAAAAGTAAACCGGAGAGAGAAACGGAGAGATAGTATAGGAGATTTAGTGTTCTCCGAAACAACAGCTGCATTCATCGTTTTGTTCTCACAGCCGTTTCATGTTCATATTTGCCACATTTTTGCGGTCGAAATGCCATCGCCACACAATTTTGCCCATCCCGGCAGTCGCTACAGAACTTTATTAATATGCGGGCGAGTGACGCTTACCAGATTCTCTTTTTTCTGTTATGTTTTGCGACGATCAGTCTGTATTTTTTCTCTTCCTTATTTACTACACATATTTACCATAGCATCAAGGCGAAAATTCGATATGTCAATAGATTTTCAAATGGAATTTCTGTAGATCAACAATTTTGTTAGGAACCAGTGTTTTGAACCTCAAACGGGTCAATATTTTTCCTCAATGTACCGAGGTCGAAGAATACACGATATCGTTTTTGAAAATTTGATTTCCCGCCAGCCTCAGCAGCTCTTCTAATGCTCAATCGAGAATGATACCTATGCACTGAATGCTCATGCCCACGCAGGGACACGTTCTCTCGCCCCCGTTTCTCATCACATCATCTCTATTTGAATAGTTTCTTCTTTTTCTTGATTTCCATCAAATTCCGTTTCTAAAACTGTCGGTGCCAGTCGAGCCGTATGCCGGCAAACGAAAAACGGTTTTCACTCGATTCGTTATCTTTTTCCCTCGTCGTCTTCTCCTGCTGCTTTTTTCTCGATAATTTTTCATTTTGTCTCTATTCGTGGGAAGAGAGTACATCTCGATTGCGTCCTTTTTCTCGATAGTTTGATAGGTGAAAGTAGCGCTTCGAACCAGACTAAATCGACCGAAATATTTTAATTCCCCAGTCTAAAAACGTTTTGTTTTACACTTGTTTCACTATTTTTCGTCACACATCTAGACCATTCCGAGTGCAGAATTCCATTTAACCGTGATTCCAATAGATAATAGACCCACTCAGTTTCTGAAAAAGTGAAAAAAAAGAAGGGCCCGCCCATCTGATTGAGCACTCCTTCTAAAAATGTCACCAAATGAAATATGATTTACCTTCCATCAAGTTTTCAATGTATGCTTCTACAAACTATGATAACGGAGTGAAACAGTAGATAAGTGACCGGAATTAAGGGTCTGAGTCGCTTTTTACACCGATCTTTGATATTTGTAGACATCTCAGACTTACAGTTTTTAGTATTTGTTGGAACAGATGTCGACCTTGTCATTCTTTTAGGTGGGAAAAAATTTGCTCTTTTGCTTACAGTTTTGTTGAACTATTGCTCCGCCCTCTGTCGTCTCATTTATATAAACTCTTCGATTTTCGAAATGTTTTTCACATAAAGTCTACATTTTGTAGATTAACATCGCAAACTTCTGGGACCAATTTAGTGAATGAAAACAACTTTGTGCGACTTGGAGAGACCAAATTTCAGAGGTGAGGAATGTGTCTTATCTCGTTTCATATCGAAACGCATAAATAGCCTTTGCGCCATTTTTATGACCGGTTGAGAACGTAAGCAGTTGGAATTGGTCAGAGGGAGCAGAAAGTAGAATGTAGGAAAACGCTTGACAATGGGTATCAAAAAATGGGCCGTAAATGGGGGAGGGATGAAAAAGATGTGGGACCGCTTATCGTTTTATGGGTAAAAAAACGGGAGAAAAAAAATTTTATAAGCCGATCATTCCGTTTTTGTGCCATTTGATTATCAGTTGTCATCATGGTTTCTGAAAAGATTCATATTCAGAACTTTTGATATACCGTTTCAGTTCTCAATTTTGTTTTCTGGGTAGGTTTTTTCTCTTATGAGTTTTGAGTGATATGTGGAAATCCTGTTTGATCGGATACATACCTCATTGACCCACGCAACAGGAGCAATCTTTGAATGAATTAAAAACCGAATAATCACAGAAGGTGCAGATTTTATTACTCATTAGAAAAGAAATAGGGAGCTCAGTCTTTTACAAAAGAAGGTTCAGTGGTTTTTTTGAAAAAGAGGTTTTCAACAAACTGATCTCTCGAGAAATGAATCGATGTATTGAACAGCTATCTAATGTCTGTTTCAGAAGAGTTACTGTCAAGTCTATTAGTGAATTGACAACACCTCTGTTTTTTGGAGCTCCGTTTCTCAACTTGATCTAACGGGCTTGACCACAGTTTTCAGAAAAAGAGTGAACAGTAAAAATACAAAATTATGATAGTTTAATGCGCCCATGAATGTTTTAATCAAGAAACCGAAATCTTCTCAACTGTTCAAATTCCATAATTTTTACCGAAAATCGTCAAATTAAGGAGTACCGTGCAGTGAGACACATAATTTGATCATTTTTAGTAGATAGTGGTCAACTTGAAGCATTTGGAAATGTATGACTCAATCACCCAGTTTCTCTGAAATTCTCTGTGTGTATGGAGCAACTCTAGATCTTCCTTTTGTTGCCAACAATTATTTGAGAGAACTGAAGACAAATTAGTTGGGTCGTGTAGAGTGAGGCGACCTCGCATTTGGGCACATTTCAGTGCCAACCTCGATAATTTTCGGACTTCTATTCGATTTCCCGAAAAAAGTTATCAACTACAAAGATTAAGATCAAGAGTTGCTTAATGCACACAAAACATTTCAGAGTAATAGGGTGACAGGAAAACACTATTCCAACTGCTCGAAGCTGGCCAATTTTTCACGAAAGACAGTCAAAATTTATATCTTAAGGTTACTTTCTTATTTTTTCTAGTCTTTGACACCAGAAAAGTCGTTTTGAAAAATGACCGGATTATTCCGTCGGCTACGTTCAACTAGTTTGCTATTTTTTCTCACACAAAAAGTTATTCTTCTGATTACCACTCTTCTCAACCCTAAATATGATACTACGTAGTTACTACTACCCGCCGACACCAAACAACAAAGAAACAGATTATTAATGATGTCATAGAAAAAAGATCAAATAATTAACTAGGCCTAGCAACGGGACAAGGAGTTCTGCTGCCATCCTGGTGGCTCTCTTATCAGTCATGGCCTTTCTGTTTGAGCTGCTAATCAATGCTCCGCAGATACATTACTATTATCATTGTTACACTTTCGTGTGCATGTCTGCCGTCTAAAACTCCCACTGAAACTTGAAGTTATACTTTTTCTGTACTTTTAACTGGATGAATACTGTTGGAAACGTGTATTCTGTTACTTAAAAATGGTAAGTGAATCTTGAAGAAGTCCCCCGGCTGTAGCAAAAATTGACTTGATCTGTGAAAGGAAAGAATTCTTCGATTTTCAATAATCTCATTATTTTCAGGAACCCGAACGAAGACCGCTTCTTGACACGAGCACTGGGAAAGGTATGTTTCAAACCCGTCAAAGTAAATCTCCAACATAAAAATGCACTTTTGAAACCTTTGAAAATCAAAAAAAAATATGTGATAACAGAATCATATAATAGTTTCGATGCTCACTGATTTTTGATAAAATCATATTTTGAACAAAATTAGAAAGGAGGGAACACGGTCTAAAAAAAGCGCTGTTGTTTTTTTCTCTTTTAAACTTCCGGTTCGATAAAAACAAAACATGAGTTTCATATTTTCATTTTTCTGTGCAATACCAGACTCAACAATTGAAACATTCAGGATACAACACGATTGAGATGAAAAAAGAGAAGGAATATCCGAAGCCGGAGATTGCATTCAATCAGACCAGACTGAATGTCGGAGATGAAACCTGCGACATCTACGCCTACAAGGAGACACTTCCGCGCATGGTGAGTTGGTGAAAAGTAGGAATTGATCAAATTTTGAATGTTGACAAATGATTCTCAATAGCTCACCCACACAGTTATTCATTTTTCTTCGTTCATCACTTTTGAAAACCGTTCATGTTTTGTGCGTAAAAAAAGCAAACTTCAGAAGAAAAATTGAACTCTTAATAGTCGTTCGCGAGTTTTGGAAATATGAGAATACGTTTCAAAACCTCATCTTTCTGATTATATGCCTCACAAGCTAAATTTTCATCTTCTGCTCGCAACATTTTCCTTAGTAAGAGCGCATACTTCCCAGATACTCTTCTACACACTCACTGTCTGCACTCTGGGCTTCTTCAACTTGTTCGCGTACTGGTGGAAAAATCTAATGGTTACCGTTGCCTACGAACCAGTTTCTCATGAAGATGCCGAGCAAATGTTGATAGAAGATGTGCATGGAACGTTGACTTTGAAGAGAGTCTTCACTATTCGAAGTGAGCTGGAAAATGGAACATTGAATCGACCAACAGTGAGAATTCCGAGTATAAAAGCTATTCATTTCAATTTTTAGAAATCTGGGATTCCCGAGAAAGTCACCGAGATCCGCTACTTCACCTATCGCAAGATCAAGTACATATGGTATGCAAAAGAAGGAGAATGGTTGAGTCCGGCAGAGTTGGATAGCAATGTATATTTTTATTGGAAAATCCGGTACTTATGCGAATACATTTCAGGCCCCCTTCTACCTCTTCAAAAACAACACATCGGATACTCGCGGACTCTCGGAACAGGAAGTGACCTCGAGACGCATTGTATATGGAACCAACACACTTCTGCTTGACCTGACTCCAATCTTCATCATCTTGTTCAAGGAAGTGCTCGGAGCATTTTACCTCTTTCAAGTTGCATCGTTAGTTTCTCAACCATTAGGAGTTATGTATCCCAAAAACTTTAAGCGTGACACTTTGGTTCATCGACAACTATGCCTACTATGCCAGTGTGATTGTTCTCATCACCACATTCAGTGCTGGAATGTCCGTGTACTCTGCGAGAGTTCAGGAGAAGAGAGTTCGAGCAATGGTTGGAGAGTCAGTGATGGTGAAACTGAGGAGGGACGGACAAGATATTGAAGTTGATGCGTCTCAGGTACTCATTTCTCCAACTGAAACTTCTTATAAGTTGTTTTCAGATCGTCCCCAACGACATTCTACTTCTCCCATCTCATACTTTCGTGCTCCCATGCGATTGTCTCCTCATGAATGGAACTGTCATCGTTAATGAGGCCATGCTTACCGGAGAAAGTGTGCCCGTCACCAAAGCATCATTGAACGAAGCGGACGAATGTGGTCCCGGAGTGAGACTCTCGTCAGAGCACAATCGTCACACACTTTTTTCGGGAACCACTGTTCTTCAAACCAGAAACTATAGAGGACAACCAGTCATGGTTAGTTAGTCCTACTTGAAGACATCATGATGAAGTTAACCTTTCAGGCTAGAGTTCTTCGCACCAGCTTCTCCACATTGAAAGGTCAACTTGTCCGCTCGATTATGTACCCCAAACCCGTCGATAAAGATACCACACGAGACACATTCGTCTTTATCTTCCTATTGGGAGCCATTGCGGGAGTTGGCTTCATTTATACGATTATACAAATGATCATTCGGAAGGAGAGCTGGGGCCATATTGTTGTTAGATCTCTGGACATCATCACCATCGTAGTGCCTCCTGCATTGCCAGCGGCTATGTCTGTGGGAATCATGAATGCCACACGACGGCTTAAAAACCAACGGATTTTTTGCACGTCCCCAACTACAATTAATACGTGTGGACAAATTAACGTTGTATGTTTATTTTCTGAAAAATCGGCACATTTAATAACAAATGTTTCAGTGTTGCTTCGACAAGACCGGAACTCTCACAGAAGACGGACTGGATTTCAACTGTCTCAAAGCGGTGCGTACGAACCATGATGGAAAGATCATGTTTACAAATGAGTGTCATGATTTGGATCCAGTAAAGCTCAAGGAAGAAGATGCCAACCTGAACATCATCACGGCGGTGGCAAGTTGTCACTCGCTCACCAGAATTGACGGACAACTTCATGGAGATCCGTTGGAGTTGATTTTGGTGGAGAAGAGTATGTGGTCGATCGAAGAAGGAGTGAACTCTGACGAGGAAGGAATCGATTTCGATAATGTGCAACCTACAGTCCTCCGCCCACCACCGGAGCATTCCGCTTTCCATCCCGAGAATCATGAGTACTCGGTTATTAAACAACATCCATTCAAGTGAGTTGATAAACTATCGCCATATGTGTTATAATCTGTTTTCAGCTCTGCTCTTCAAAGAATGTCTGTCATTGTCTCCACGCCATCTGAAAACAGTGCTCATGATATGGTTATCTTTACCAAAGGATCTCCCGAAATGGTCGCTTCTCTCTGCTTGCCGGAATCGCTCCCAGAAAACTATATGGTGTTTAGTCTTTTTTCAATTAGTTTTTAATTTTCCTCTTCAGGATGTTGTCGACGAGTACGCTCAACGTGGATTTCGTCTCATTGCCGTTGCCGCTAAAACTGTTCACATGAACTTTGCAAAGGCTCTGAAGACACCGAGAGTTCAGGTAGCCAAAATGAAAGAAACAAGCCATTCTAAAAAACTTTCAGATGGAGTCCGAACTTGAGTTCCTTGGATTGATCGTCATGGAGAACCGTTTGAAAGATGTCACATTGGGAGTGATCAATGAACTTTCGGTCGCCAACACTCGCTGCGTCATGGTCACCGGAGACAATCTTCTAACCGCGATGAGTGTTGCAAGAGAGTGCGGAATCATCAGACCAACGAAGAAAGCCTTCCTCATCACACACTCGAAGACCGAAAAGGACGCTCTTGGAAGACCCAAGCTTTTCATGTCGGAAAGTGTATCTAGTTCGGCTAGTGACATTGATACAACATCGGAGGTTCGGGCATTTGATAAGAGAGCCATGAAAAATGCCAATTATCAAATGGCTATTGCGGGGCCAACATATGCAATCATTCATAACGAGTACCCGGAACTAGTGGACAGAGTGTCAGCAATGTGTGATGTGTACGCTCGCATGGCTCCTGATCAGAAAGCCCAAATGATTGTTTGTCTCCAAGCTGTTAGTTGGACCTTTTCCACAGTACATCAGTATTGAATTTTCAGCTCGATCTCAAAGTCATGATGTGTGGAGATGGTGCAAACGATTGTGCAGCTCTGAAGGCTGGCCACGCAGGAATTTCTCTTTCCCAAGCAGAAGCATCTATCGCCGCGCCATTCACCTCTAACGTCCCGGATATTCGTTGTGTGCCGACGGTGATTCGAGAAGGAAGAGGAGCTCTGGAGACATCTTTCGCTGTCTCTAAGTTTATGGCTGGCTACTCACTCAACGAGTTTTTGTCGGTTATGCTTTTGTACAACGAGGGAACCAACATTTCCGACGGCCAGGTTATCCATGAATCTAAGTCGTTGATATTATTTTCCTTTTCAGTTCTTGTACATTGACCTCGGACTAATCACAACCGTTGCATTGTTCCTTGGAAATACGAGAGCTGCAAAGAAATTACACCCGATTCCACCACTCCGACGATTGGCAGGCCCATCATTCTACTTCAGTGTTTTTGGACAAATGTTCATTGAAATTGCTGCTCAGGTATCCTTAAAGACTTGCATTAGGTTTCACTAAAAATCTGATTTCAGACATCATCATACCTCATAATTCTCCATCAAAAATGGTACGTACCAAACCCTGACGCCCTCGATAACACCACAACAATGATTGGAACAGCCGTGTTTTTCACGTCCTGTATGATGTATCTTGGATTAGCTTTTGTGTACTCTAAAGGACATCCACACCGCCGTTCAGTATTCACTAACTGGCAACTCTGTTTGTGTGTTGCGATTTTCACTGTGGTAGGTTGAAAGTTACATGACTCCACCAGCAGGATATCTCGTTCAGGTCAACTTGTTCTTCATGTACTCTAACATCCCATGGGTCATGTGGTTGATGGGTTTTGTCGACATCCCGAGCTACAAAATGCGTGTCATTCAACTTATCATCGCCGTCGCCTCCATCTTCATCTCAATCATCTACGAGCATTACTTTGTTCAAATAGTGGTCGCGGTTTATTTGGAGAGGTGAGTAGAAATTCTATCCTGCAAATCATCAGCGCTTGTTCAGATGGCTCTACACTCGTCGTCTTCGTCGTAATGACCCTTCGGTTCCACTCTACGACAGGTTGCTTGTCACCATTGGAGGCTCACCGGACTGGTTCGAGAAGGAAATTTCGATCTCTAAGAACATGAATAACCGAAAGGAGACTATGGAGAGTCAACTCTAATCTCTACATTCTGTGTCATATTCCAATTGAGCTTTGATGCTGTCTTAAGAGCATGAGTACATGCAAATAAGCATATTACATTCGTTTATGTGTAAAAAGTGTCTTCAACTTTAATCCAATCTTCTCCTCTTCACGTCAATCCTCCCATTTGCATTTAGGAGTTTCCTCCCTCTTATCTGATTCAAAAGCCCTTCTTATATCAACCGCCTCAACACTCATCCTACTAGTAACATAAGATACACATCTTTCGTGAAGGCCACGTCACGTTTGTGCCCTCACTCAATTCCATACTTTTTAGCCAACAAACCACGCATTTATTTCTTTGTACTGCTTTGTGACTTGACTCAATTTTTCGTCCTTCTTTCCCTATCTTCACTCAATTTGCTATTCGCGTTTTTTTATCTACTGCCACTATCCACTTTGCTTGTCCCAACGCTTTTTCCCAGTTGCAATTTTTCCAATTTCCCATCCCAAAACGGCCCGCACACGGGTTTCCTTCCTTTCTCCGCGCATGTCTTCAACCCTTCTTCGCCTAACTTTTTTCCACCCAATTTTTCTGCCTGATAATAAAGTTGTGCCCCACGGCACGAACCACAAAACAGTCACTACAAATACTACTTTCATTGTGTGTGTGTGTCGAAAGACGACGGCAAATATAAATAAGAAACGATAAGGCAAAAAATCGACAAATTCGTCTCCAGTTTTTTGTTCTCATGCCTTTCATTTTTTCTCATGGTCGCTTGTCTAATTGTTTACTGAAACTTGGTCCAATTTTCCGATTGAAAATCACATGTTATTATTTTCTTCGCAACAACATTGTGAAAAATGAGACAAGTTTCTATTTCTGAGTAGTGTCCAACTGTTGCCCTCGTGAGTTCTTCTTCAGTGCACAGTGTGTGCACACACCAGAGGTCACGCCATGTTGCGGACCGTCGATTTACGGGGGACTGTTCGTCGTTTCCCACAACCGGTTCTCTCTGGTTTCATTTATTGGGTTTTGCTCAAACACTAACATTTTCACAAAAAGCTCTCTTCTAAATTTTGAAATTTGCTTTAGAATTATTTCTGTCCATTTAGAAACACCGTAGAGGTGTTGCCAAAAGATCGTTAGATGATTTCTCTGGTATCTGGTGTTAGATCACTCGGTCCTTGACCTTCACTTGCACGACACCCGCTGCCATGAGAACCGTAAACCGCAAAAAAATGTACCCTTACACGGTTTGTGTCGTCACATCCATTACCGTATATCATCTTTCGGGACTTTGTGTTTTGACAAAGATTAAAACTACACTTTTTTTTTTGGCGGGTTATGAGTGCACTATTCATTCAGTTCGAGGACCCACTTCACTCATATATAAAATCCGCAACAGTTCGCATTCGCAACATCACGTGTCAATTCACTGAATTCGTGAGCGAAAAATTCCGAATATCACGTTTGAACTTTCGATCTCGATTTCTCGCTTACTCTGCCGTCTGAATCGGATGGGAGTGAAAGAGAGAACTATAAAAATAAATCCCCCAAATCGACCGTGGGAGGAGACAGTAATCGCGATCACTCAACCAAACACGTAGCTTGTTGTCTTGACAAAATGTTGCCCTTTTCATTGTATTCCGCTAAACCTCGTTTGATCTCTCAAAGTCTACCATATGTCCAAACTTTCCATTTCAATAATATTCCTCTTTCAGCTCAACAATGGACCTTAGCTCGTGGTTTGAGTTCACCTTCTACGACGCCATCTTCCTTGTCTTTGTGCTTGGATTCTTCCTCTACTGGCTTACCAGATCCGAGCAGCCACTTCCAGCTCCACCAAAAGAGGTAAAACCAGGGATTTGATCAGCTCGACCTCTCCAAATTTCAGGTCGCCCCTCTCACCATGACCGACATGACCTGTGAAGAGCTCCGAAAGTACGACGGAGTCAAGAACGAGCACATTCTGTTCGGGCTCAACGGAACTATCTACGATGTGAGCCGCGGGAAGAACTTTTACGGACCCGGAAAGTCGTACGGAAGTCTTGCCGGACACGATGCTACCCGCGCTCTTGGAACTATGGATCAGAATGCAGTGTCGGAGCAGTGGGACGATCACGCCGGACTTTCGCCAGATGAGCAGGTAGGATTTTGAGTCACAGAGGGAAAAGATTGATGTGGGAGCCGCTACTTGAGCTCGTGTTGCTCATTCGGGACCACCCGAAAGATTTGGTTAGGAATCAAAGGAGTAGCGTGATCTTGATTAACATTGACAAGTCATACAGTTTTTTTGACTTGTATCAAATGTTGCGAAAGTGACTATCAACTTTGTGTTTTATGCGTAGTCATAAACCCCTACCTCTAGAAGTTTTGACTGTTCGAATCACTTTTTCAAACATCGCCACGATTACATTAGCCACACTCATCAGGCTACAACTGGCTAGACTCATGACAAATTCAGCGATCCATTTTACAAATTACTCAACTTTAGGAAACCGCCAACGAATGGGAGACACAGTTCAAATTCAAATATCTCACTGTTGGACGTCTTGTGAAGAGCAGCTCGGAGAAGGCGGACTATGGAGGTCGCAAATCGTTCGTCCGCGGAGCCGAATCACTTGACTCCATCATCAATGGTGCTGGAGAAGGCTCCAAGAAGGATAACTAATTCTATACAGAAATGTCTCTCGTCCAAATGCCCCCCATTCGATCGTCTCCTTGCTTTTCAAACGGTTACATGCACATACTTTATTTCCGATAAAAAGTGATTTTGTATTATATGAATCCCCGCTCCAACAGAAGTTAATACGTACTGTGATTTAGTCTTTTTGATTGAAAGTTTTTGAATAAATGATCGTTTGCAATGTGTCGTGTTTAGATATCAGTTTTTACTTGTTTTCCTTCCCATTAACTCTAAATCAATACTTTCGAATAACATGTTATCAAGATGATACTTGATTGTTGAAAACTCTGCAAAACTATCCCACAAACTGTCACAAAAAGATTACATTCCAATCTAATGGTCCTATCGGTAATTAAAAGTTTCTCAAGGTAACTCTTTTATCTTTTTTAGAGTGATTTATTATCTAGTTAATGAGAGATCTTTGGAACGGAAGATGATGATAAGATAGTGTTTCTTTGTGAATACGTTTTGTGGTCAACGAATCTATCTTGAGATATGGGGGTGTAGAGGTTGCATATTGGATGACGAGACATTGTGTGTGTGACCTGTGCGTGAACCAGACGAACACCGACGGATATCGATTAGAGTAATCCAGCGGTTGACCTTCCATTGTCTTAGCATTACCATATCTTATTGAATACGAATCGCGAGAGCGACCGTAAAACTTCGCACCCAAAAATCACCCAAACTTTGTTCTCCCTCGAAGATTTTTCATTTTTCTTCCGCTCGCCTACAATCCTGTTCCAACGCGGAAGCTTCACACCGAACACGTCTTTCGACGACAAGCACCGCCAGTCAGTTGACAAACGCATAAAATCATAGCGATCTTCAGCATAAGATAACAAGGCAAGCCGTTTTCAAACTCCTCCACTACATTTTCACTGCGTTACAAACAACACAGTCGCCGCTTTCTCGCTATGCATATTCAACTTATTTTGGTGCTGTTTCAATTTTTTTTCGTTGTTTTACTGCCTTCCTTGAAAACTTGAATATGTGCTTAGCTTCCAATCAGCTTGCTCCTCTCTTGCACTAGTCTCTTCTCATGAATAGTGAAGTATAACTGGGAGAAAGGGTGGTTTCGTACTTTTCTTGGCCTTTTCTTCTCTTTTCTTGGAATAATTTTCAAACTTGTTGTTTCAGAATGGTCGCGGAGATTGTCAGTGGATTGGAATATTCGAAGAAGGTTCTTCATGATGTCGGGGAGAAAATCGCAAAGACTCGGGAAACCCATCCACATTTCGAAGCTGTTTTGGCGATTGTACAGGTAAGGCGATTGAATACTGATAAGGAATTGCTGCATTTGCATTACTGAAATTTTCGTTTGCATAATTTTGGTAAAATCTCAGAAATTAGTACTTTGTAATTGTTTCATTGTTCTTTTTGTCACCAAATAACCAGACTCTTTCAAAGTAAATCTTTTGTCCTACCACTTTCAAAAGTTCAAAGTTAAAACCCAAACATCATCGGAACACTATATTTCATAAATCACATTTTGCAGGTCGGCAACCGTTCAGACTCCAATGTATACATCAATGCGAAACTCAAAAAAGCCAAAGAAATCGGTGCCAACGGAAAGCTCATTAAGCTCCCGGACACTATCACTCAAGGAGATTTGAAGAGAGAAATCATGGCTTTGAACCATGATAATAACATTGACGGAATCATTGTTCAGGTTCGGCATGCTCTTATTAACTGACTCAAAACTGAGCGTATTTCAGCTCCCACTTGATTGCAAGCACGAAATCGACGCCGACTACATCATCGACCTCATCGACCCACTGAAGGATGTTGACGGGCTCACTCGTATTAACGCTGGTCGCTTGGCTCGTGGTGAACTTCAAAGAACCATCTTCCCATGCACTCCATTTGGATGTCTCTACCTCGTCCAACAAGCCACTGGAAATCCCAACTTTGTCTCCGGAAAAGAAGTCGTCGTGTTGGGAAGATCCAAAATTGTGGGATCCCCAGCAGCGGCTCTTTTCTTGTGGCATCATGGAACGGTCACAATCTGCCACTCGAAGACTCCAAACATCAAGGAGAAGTGCTTGAGAGCCGATATTCTCATCGTCGCCATTGGAAGGAAGCACTACGTAAAGGGTAAACTTTTTCCGGTAGCAAAAAAAACGTAAACCGTTCCAAATTTCAGCCGACTGGATTAAACCAGGAGCGTTCGTCATCGACTGTGGAATCAACGTTGGAGAGGATCCAACTTCTCGCAAGATCTATGGAGATGTGGACACCGAGGCTGCTAAGGAAGTGGCTGGATACTTGACACCAGTTCCAGGAGGCGTCGGACCAATGACTGTTGCCATGCTGATTCGTAACACTTACGAGCAAGCCAAGAGAAGACGTCTTATTGGAAAAGAAGCTAATGTGAGTCTTAGGGTTTGGCATCTTACCAAGGAATGTTGTGAGTGGGAAGTCGGCACATGATGAGTAATAATTATCTGCTAGTGACATCGTCGAGTTATGAGATCCTGAAGTTTTCACTCTCTCCGCAACAACACTTCAGAAGTTTATAACTCGACTTTTCCATGTTGTTAGAAATTTTTAACAAAGTATAGGTTTTGGAATCTTTTCTTTCCAATGATACTCATCATATGTCGATGTTCTATCCCTTCATTCATTTTTAGTGTGAATGTGGTTGGAAAGTTGTTTGCTGCTGAAGTAACTATCAGTTTATGACCAATAGCACGTTGCCAGCTCAAAGAACTATTAGGTCGAAATCAATGAACAATTATGGTGTGTGTTTTCAGGAGGAATTTGACAACTGATTTGACTGGATGCACGGTTTTTTCATTACACGCTATTTTATTATTGTGACATTTTGCTTGATTTCGCGGATTTTCATTCACCCTCCTTTCTGAGATGTTTCTTTTTACATGTGGTTTTTGACAATTTCTCCTTCTATCTACCTTCGATTGTATCCTTTGTTTTCTTCCTCTCTAAAATAAATCATCTTATCTACCGAGGACTCGCTCAGTCTTCATTCGTAGTGAGACCATGGTCTTCTTCAAGGTTCACGTGGTCACCGAAAGGGCAGCAACAAACAAAACGGACAACACGATCAATAAGGTCGACTGAGAATGTCTTGTGCACGTTGTCTGCCTGCGTCTCTTCGATTCTTGTGTCCATCAGGGCCTCACGCTCTGCCCACCACCGCCTTATCAAGGTATTTGTATTTAGTTGCCAACCCGTTGCCAGTTGTTTGAATTCATTCGCTTTTTTTGTTGTCGTCGTCGCCAGTGGAACATATTCTTCTACAACGACTTTTGAACCATGGTAAGTGGAGGATGAGGGTTGAATGTGACTCAAGACAGTTGTTGCTATGCGTTCGGAATAACTGAACAAGTAGTTATTATTGTCGACACTTACTATGAGAAATGAGCAGAAAAGCTACTCAGAAATTCAAGGAACATGTTGATGATAAAATATCCTACAGAAAAGTTGCCAAACGATTAAATGTAGATCAAAATGAGATCTTTAAAAGTTCAGTTGGAACCGATAAAGAACCGCGAGAAATGGAGATTCTTCTTTCGTTCCTAGCATGCTAGCCACATATAATACAGACTAATTACTATATGTCATCAATGTTATGATATTATTCACTTATAATTTTTTACAATTATCAAATCTCATTTTGATCTACATTTAGTCAGTTTACAATTTTTCGCAAAATTTCTGATATCGGAAAAAAACTCGCCAGCCGTGAAATTCACTATTACTGACAACATTTGAGAGAAGTATCCGACATATTCCAGTTTCATCTGAAACTTCAAACCAGCAGTTTGTTTTGATTGTCAACATCATCTTGTATCATCACAAAATCACGCTACCTTTCACCTCTTTTATTGCCTGCACTTTTTCGCGTCAAGTTTCTAAAACAAAGACTTGTCTACGGTTTTTTCGGTCTGACTTGATAAGACCGACAGTGAAAATTCAACTTTTTTTTCGTTCCACAATTCCAATTACATCAACTTACCTCTCTAATTGGGTCGGTTGTTTGCGTCGCAAATTCAACAAAATGGTAATCTGATTAGAATCTTTTGAATTGGATGATCAGAAACTAAAATCAACTAGTTTAATAGATCTAATCAACCGTATTCAGAGCACCTGGAATGTTGAATACTTGAAACCGACTCTCCTTCAACCTGTCCCTTCGGACATCGCCATCTCCAGAGCCCAACCACCAAAGGATATTGAAAAGGTAGCAAAAATTTCATCAGTATTTCATGAAGCAAAATGATTGATTTCAGGTGGCTGGAGAAGTCGGAATCCACCCAGATGAACTCGACCTCTACGGACGCAAGAAGGCAAAGGTCTCCCTGGACATTCTCGATAGACTCACCGAAGTAAAGAACGGAAAGTATGTCGTGGTTGCTGGAATCACTCCAACCCCTCTTGGAGAAGGAAAATCCACCACCACCATTGGATTGGTTCAAGCTCTCGGAGCTCATCTTCACAAAAATGTCTTCGCCTGTGTCCGTCAGCCATCTCAAGGGCCAACATTCGGTATTAAGGGAGGAGCCGCTGGAGGAGGATACTCCCAAGTCATCCCCATGGAAGAGTTCAACCTCCATTTGACTGGAGACATTCATGCTATCACTGCTGCCAACAATCTTCTCGCGGCTGCCATCGACGCTAGAATGTTCCACGAGTCCACCCAACCAACCGATGCGCTCTTCAACAGACTTGCTCCAAAGAACAAGCAAGGTGAACCAGCTAGTCCAACTATCTCAATTAGCTAGTCCACTTTTCAGGTGTTCGTCCACTCTCCGAAATCCAACTCCGCCGCCTCGACCGTCTCGGAATCCCACGTGTTGCTGATGCCGAGCACCTCAGCGAAGAAGAAAGAATCAGCTTCGCTCGTCTCAACATCGACCCAGATACCATCACCTGGAACCGTGTCATGGATACCAATGACAGATTTTTGAGAAAGATCGAGATCGGATTGGGACCGAATGAGAAGGGGCACACACGCACTACGCAGTTTGATATCACTGTTGCTAGTGAGGTAAGATTAGTATCTTGGATTGATTCAGAGAACATATTAGGATATTTCAGCTGATGGCCATTCTTGCTCTCACCACCTCCTTGGCTGATATGCAACAGAGAATCGCTCGCATTGTTATTGGATCCGACAAGGCCGGAAATCCAGTTACTGCTGACGATATTGGAGTCACCGATGCCCTCACTGTCCTCATGAGAGACACTGTCCGTCCAAACCTCATGCAAACCCTGGAGGGTACACCAGTGTTCGTTCACGCCGGACCATTCGCCAACATTGCTCACGGACAAAGCAGTATTCTTGCTGACAAGGTCGCGTTGAAACTGGTTGGACAGGATGGGTTCGTGATTACTGAGGCTGGATTTGGAGCTGATATTGGAATGGAGAAGTTCTTCAACATCAAGTGCCGCTATTCAGGACTCCAACCATCTGCTGTTGTCCTTGTCGCCACTGTTCGCGCCCTCAAGATGCATGGAGGTGGACCATCCGTGGTCGCTGGTGCTCCATTGAAGCACGAGTACCTTGATGAGAACATTCCACTTGTTGATGGAGGTTGTGACTCCAACTTGAGAAAGCAAATTGAGAACGCCAACAAGTTTGGAATCCCAGTCATCGTCTGTGTGAACAAGTTCGCCACCGACACCGACAAGGAATTGGAGTTGGTCTGCTCCAAGGCCAAGTCATACGGAGCTTTCGATGCAGTTGTCTCTGAGCACTGGTCTCAAGGAGGAGCTGGAGCAGTTGCTCTTGCCAAATCATTGGTCAATGCGACCGAGGGACCCGCCAAGGACTTCAAGTTTTTGTACAACTTGGATATGTCTCTGGAGGACAAGATCGCTACCATTGCCAGAGAAATCTATGGCGCAGATGGCATCGAGTTGTCCGATGTGGCGAGGGAAAAGTTGGAGAGATACACCAGACAAGGATTCTCGAAGCTTCCAATTTGTATGGCAAAGACCCACCTCTCCTTGTCCTCGGATCCAACAAAGAAAGGAGCTCCAACTGGTAATTTTTCCCATGTTTTCCATGTTAACCAAATACATTTTTCAGGATTCACTCTCCCAATACGTGACGTGCGTGCTTCAGTTGGAGCCGGATTCATTTACCCACTAGTCGGAGAGATGACCACCATGCCAGGACTCAACACTCGTCCATGCTTCTACGATATCACTATTGATCCAGTCACCGAAATTATCGATGGGCTTTTCTAAACGATTCTCTTAATTTTCATTCGGTCTTTTTTGTTTCATTCCATGTAATGTGATTTTAAGATGTTGTGATACAGTGAGCTGGCCATTATTTTAGTTTGTAAATAAAATCTTTTAGAGAATAGCCTGATGCTGGAAATGTTCCCACGTGACATTGTAATGATAAACAATGGAAGTTTTCGACAAGAAATCTTCCCTCGTCCTCCTTAACCTCGTCCGCGCGTCCCTTTCGAAAGCTTTACAATGCTTGGAGCATAACACTTTATTCTCAAAATCGAATGTTTTTGTCATGATTGAAAATGTTTTGGAAGATTGAAGAAGTTTAAACTATGCTACATATACATATGAATTATCATCAACAAAAAAAGAAGGCAGACACGCGAATCAAAACAAATGGTAAAATGGCCAGAAGTTGAAGATTCTCTTCACCAGTGAGCAATGTGTGGTGTATGGTTTGGTGGCGAGGTTCAAAGTCAGACGAGCCCAACGAACTTCATCGCTGTAATGAGCAAACCAGGCGTGGACAGAAGTTTCTGCATAGCATCCGTACTGAAAATCAACATTTTCGAAAGGGGTTCTTTCGCTCGTGGCTCACCGGAAGATCTACACAACCAGTGTGTTTCACTTTGATGGTGAGCGGGCGCATTCCTTTGATCTCCTTTCGATGCTGGTATCCAACAAAATCGTCTCCATCGATGAAAGTCTTGTAGTGTTCTCCGTTTGAAATAATCAGTTCAAATTTGTTTCAATATCTAGTTTAGCAACTCACTGAAACCATCGATGATCTGAACTTCGAGAAGTTTCATATCCACTTCGAATCCTTTCTGTGTTTCTGATGACTTTTCGTTTAGGGCAATGGGGTGACGGCAGAAAGTTTGAGCTTCGGCGACGAGTCTTTTGAGAATGATTCCCCAGTCGTCAATTTTGCGACGACGCTGGGCAAGGTTTAACGCGAACTGGTAGTCATGAGCTTTCTGGAAAAGAATGTTTATGGTGGAATCCCACTATTCTCGATTTGAACTACAATTTTGTTGTCTAGTCTTTCCAATAACGTTTTCAACTAGGAATCTTTTTTCAAGCTATCAGAAAGTCATAAGATTAGTTTAGCGTCTGATGAAATACCAGAATGGTGAAAATCAAGCAGAGAGTAACTTGATCCTTCAAAACAAAAACAGAATGCAAAGTGGCTTATTGTAGTTGTAAATTTCTGATTCTCACCTCAAGATCGAAAATCTGACGATTGATCCCGTTTTTGATCGGGAACTCCTCCCATCGTGGAAGGTCTTGATACATCTGCTGAGCACTAGAAAGGAACGGAAATAGGAAGAGAAGTAGAATTTGTGTTCCCATTGTGATGTTCCTGGAAATTCTCTCTGCTCTCTCTTATAAAGGTAGAGACTTCTGAAATCTATAGCCAGAAGGTTGGGACGAATGAAAAAGGAAGGATAGAAAAATGGAATCAAATATATAAGATGTCTCTGTTGCCCGGCAGCTTTCAACGTTTTATGAGGGAAGAGAAGTTCTTGAGCGTCAGAAACGTCAGCTTGTATCGCGAGTTTGAAAACAAAACAAAATTTTGCAATCATTCCAATTGAACCGCAGCTAGAATTTGCGAAGAAACATCAAACCATCAGACTCTTTCACAGAGACTCAAGAAAGAACAAAACTTCAATCATATGAAATCTATGTAAGAATTAGTGAAAAGAAACTCACTGAAGTGAGTTGTTTGCCCGAAAAAATATCTCACATCATGTTTCAAATCTGTCTACCTTCTTTTTTCTGGTGAACTTCAATTATAATCGAACAACCGATAATTTCTTCGCATTTATGAGTTTATGTTATAATTTGTTATCTGAGGCAGAGAATGCATGGTAGACAGAAATCTTATGAGGTTGAGAAGCGCTGTGCTGGGCACCGAGACAGTTGTAAATCGAGCAAACAAGGTTGACCACTTTATTAATCAGGAGTGAATGGAAATAATAAAAGTTCGTATGAAAGTACTGAAAAATCTGAACAATGACTGCTGTGGAATCCCAACTTTCAGAGCACAAAGCACTGTTTGGTTTTTCGATAGTATGTTTTGTGTCTCCGAAGACTACGAATATTAAGCAAGGGGTCAGCAGGTCCCCATTCCGCGGATCGAGTGTCAAAAAAAGATGACGTTCATTTAACGCATCATCATTTCCCTTATTCTTTTCCCTTCTTAATTTTTCTGCAACCACATCCACTTCTCCCTCTCTGTTTCAAGTCTGCATATTCCATTTCAAATGTGATGCGATCATCCTCATCGTCCATCCCATATTCAATTGTGCGGGGAAGAGTGAGCGATGAATGGGCGAAATGTGCAGCGGAGTCACCTTTTCAGGAAAAGCACATTTTCCAAGTCTCCATGACTTTTTGATTAAGCATAAAGAGCTCAATTATTGCTGTGAATTGAAAGCAGGGCGGGGAAAGTGGAAATGGACTGGTTCCACAGTGTATCACATAAATGGAGTCATAAATCGTGGGTGGCTCAGTTGGCTTTTTTTCGAAAGGAGTTTTGTATTTAGAATCTTCTCTACACACTTTGCACTACCACGTGGCACAATACTTTTATGTAGACAGTACAATCTCTCCATCTACATACAATTGTTGGGCCATCTGGTAGAGATGCAAAGTTTTATTGTCTTCATTTACTAGAACTAAACTTGGAAAAAAAAGTAAAGGTTGGTGTTTTTGATGCAGAGGGTATCAAAAAAAACTGTATGACCTGGTGAAGAAATGTCAAAATCTTAGAAGAACAGTTCAGGCGGAATTCCGTTGTTTGGCTCTTTTTTTGTCTTCGGTTTTCCATTTCCGCCAAATAGTTTGAATTTACAATTCGGATTCCATCTCGAAGTTCTTAATCAAACCTAGACGTTCCAAACGTGCAGATCCTCTGATTTTTAGAGAACAAGTCCAACATATCAAATTTCAGATGGATGAACATCGAATGTTTCACATCCTAATCACACATTTTCAGATTCTTTGACGATATCAAATTGTTGAAGCATGCGATTTTACCTGCTGTTCAGAGAATGCAGTGAGAATCCCATGAACACACAAAAAAACATGTTAAAACCATCAAAAATTCTCTTCATATCTTCTTTCAGTTGTTTTTCAGTGCACTCTCCATGAGCCAGTCTTCCTTATCGAGCACAAACAACAGCCGGTGTTGTTTCAAGGAAACCATAAAACTCCGAGAGGAAAATCAACACAACAAGCTCTTTCTCTTCAACAAACCCCCTAATTTGAAACGGCCGATTTCTTCTGTGCCCCTCTATTTTAGGCAGGCTATCCTAGTTCAGAAAATCAAACCATTTCTTCCAATTTTCCATCAATCTTGAGCCTAATTTCATGTGTCGTTGGTTTTGACAGAAGTAAATACTATGTACCAGTTTTACACATTTCCCATTTCTCCGTCCCTTTTCTGATAGGTGCCATTTGAATTTCAGACTCACATGTCACATTATTCATCTCTTCTGTCTTTACATCCTTGTGACAGCGCTTACGTACTTCACTTACGTAGTCCATTTTCCCGTTAGAATTTTGTATTTTTGATTAGTTTTTTTTCGATGGTTCCACGACGTTTGATGGTTTGTAGCTGGTTTCTGGTTGACAGAAGATTTTTCAGAGATATTGGTATCAATTGTTTACGCATAGGCACACAATCAGAAATCAGCCAAGGGTCATACCTAAGAGATTGCGGTTCCGAGAACCTTCTTCTGATCAGAAGCTCCTTGATTCTGCATTCTGTTGCTTTCAAGAAGGATATTATTCAGAATTCTGCTAAACTGAGGAAGTGTCTACATCCACCTGCAACTTTCACCGTGGATCCAGTGAGTTCCAGGGTATTTACTACGGTTAGAAAAAATTGTTGCCTCGGGTTACGGTAATATTCAGACCTCCTAACAACCCAAGCCAATTCATCTTTACATCATTGCTATCACCCAAAATCTTAAGCTTCATGATATCATATCTGACAACATATAATGGATGATGAGAGGGTCAGAAGCACTTAACTATTTCTTAGGATGTTTCTTCACGGATTAACGGATTAAGAGCCTAATACTCATTTCTTACCTATTCCTTATGTCACAACAAATAAGGTTCTTATATTTAGGTGCTTATGTTTTGAAGTCGTTTTCTCCACGTTTTTGGATAAGTTTCAAAACTGTTTCAATAAACATCCAATAATCCAATAAAACTAACTAGAAAAACCAGAAAAGGAAAAATTTAAAAACAGACAATTTTTCGATTTTCTTAGTTGAGGTGACTGGGTGAAGGAATCCGGAATGTCCACAAAAGAAATTCAAATTTTGCAAACGATCAGTCAGTTACTCAATGATGTTAACTAATTATCAACTCTCTTAAAAGTTTGAATTGAAAATTATTTAAGGCAAAGTTTCCAAATTTCAAACATGAGTTATAATACTCATGTCAACTTCAACAAGTGAGACCATAAAAAGTTTCTCAATCCACTTTCTTAACAACGTCAGTTTTTAAAAATCTTCATGAGTTTCCATACTCGTTTTGAGAATATCACTTTGCGACTAATACAGGTTAGCAAATTTATTCCTTTGAAGATTTCTTTTGTCACGAACAACGTCTATTGGATTCTTCAACGTTTCCTTGTTTTCGCGCAGACACCCCACTAAGAAAACGTCACCCAGACTTTGATAGTACAATCCAATTTTTTGTAGCTGAAAATCTTCTCGATCTCTAATGAGAAACGTTATGGAAAAACATTAAGGAGAGTATCCTTCTGTCGTCACTAGGAACCATATAGCTAATCTCCGCCTCCAGGTGTTTTCATGTGGAAAAACATACTCACTTTTTTGTTCTGGTTTTTTGCTTGTGATTTTGAGAATAGGTATGTTCGAGAATTTTGCTTAAATCATCCTCAAACTTTTGTGTTCCTTTTTTGTCAGAATAATACTGATCCATGTCGTTCTCATTTCTCGACCAGAGGTTTTTTTCTCTCTCTGCAACTCGGTCAAAGTTCCATCTTCATATCATTCTTGTTAGAAATTTTAATCAGTGATGAGAAGCGACGTCAAATGAGCCAAAGACTGAAACACGACTTTTATTAAAATGTCTGATAGTTTCGAAAAGTTCTCCTTCGCAATTTGGTTGTGATAAATTTGGAAGAAAAAGTATACTCAGGTCCAGCAGGGAAACAATATGAAGTCATATATTGGTATTCCACGTAGCTGGCGAACTCCTTGATACCGAGAAACAGTATTGAATTCGGTTCACCACGTTAGTCAAAATTTTGAGTAGTACCAAGTGGATATGACCCATATAAAATTCTCTCAAAAAAATTTTCAAAATGTTTAAAATCCTGCGTCCTTCGAACAGCCTCAGATTGAGTTCGTTGTGAACCGGTTACATTACTTCCGATTTTGAATCATCCACATATTTGTACATTCAACTGTTACCCCAGTGAATCACATCATCTCACAATAAAGTCACCACAATATGTACATCCAACTCTTTATTAGCAAAATCATTTTTTATATACACAAGTAGCACATGACATGACAGGTTCACTCAAACTCAATGTTTTGAACCTTGAGCCATTTTCTGATCGCCACCAAAAACTTGTCGAGCTCATTCACCGTGAACCCTTTTTTGAAAGTCTCTCCGATATCCACCTTCACGTTGTAGAACTGTTCTGGGTGCGAGCGGAAATTTCTGAAATGTTGGAATGATGAACAGATTATGAATGGGATTCTTACCGCTTCATATCGCAAGCCCACCAGCTGGTCAGGTCTCCAGATCCCCAGTTCTTCGCATAACCTTTGTCCTGGCGAACGATTTTGACTTGGGTGATTTTGGCAATGTCTACTTTCAAACTTTGTGTGGTTGGAAAGTAATACCATTTAATTTCCAATGTTCCGTTGGAGATCTGGAAATTTGAAAAGTGACTCTATTAGGCTCCTGTTACATGGTCACTGATTTTTTTAACTAAAAGTTAACTTGTCATTCTAACAGTGAAAAGTAGCGCAGATACGTTTTCAAATAGGATTGGACATTTTGGAAACCTAGATTTTAGTTGGTGAGAAACCTATACAGTCGTTTGAAATATCAACAAAAGAACTACAGGAAACTTGAAAGAATGACCAACCTTGCTCCACTCTTCCTCGAAATCAACGGGCGCTTTCACCATCTCCTCAATACGTGCCGTCGCAATCGGCAAAAGTGACAAGACTGACGAAACTAAAATGTATTTCATATAGACGACCAGTCGATTCCGTTCTCGATAACGCTAGTTCCGTATAATACTTACTCGTGATGGGCGACCAATGTGTTTACCTTTTCGTCAGTCACGACGTATTGCGAAACTCGAAACGGCTGGCTGCAAGTGGTGTGAAAGGCAAAAAAAAAACAGCGATAACAAAGCGGTGTTTTCCTAGATCTACTTAGGCGGTGACTCTGTTGATTGCACCTGGTGTATGGGAAGAAAAATGCGGAAACTTGACATGAAGCATAAAGTATATTGTTGCATATTGGCTTTTCGTAAATCTTGTGATTTTGAGAATTATAAAAAGCACAATTGCAGATCATGGAACAGTCCAACGACTTGGCTGTACGTTTACAACTACCGAATATACTCAATCGACCACCGAGACCACGAGAGCCGTCTCGCAGACGAATCGAGCCTCCATTCCCTTACAGAAAGTACATGCTCCTGCAACAAAAAAATAGAGAAGGAAGATTGAATCCGATAAAAGACTCAATCGACATACTCCCAACTTGGAACAACGTTATTCCACCAGAATTCAACAACGATAATGTATTCACGTGGATCAAAAACGACATCGACAAGGAGCACCGTCCCTACAAGGAGGAACTTTCGCAGAACGTTCCTATTCGCTATTTGTCTCCTGTGACAGTCCCAGAAGAGCTTCTCGACAAGTGTAAAGATTATAACTCGGAGGTGTATAAGCACCCTTATGTGGTTATTCAGCATGACCCGTGTGTTAAAGAGCGATTGACTGAATTTTTCAGAGACGCTGAGGTGAGAATTGACGTTATTGTGATTTATTTGAGATAGTTCTTATTTCAGCACACTGTCATTCACACTGACCTCTGCTTCACCGGTATGCTGTGGAATGAAGCCACCTACACCAGTCTTCTCGATTATACCAATGCTCCAACCATTCAATACATCTTCTTACCATTCACTATCAGACGATGGGCAGGAGGTATCGACACAGAGTTCCTCCTTGATTATGGTAAAGAATCAGATGGAAAAAATTGATTGCATTTCTTACTCAGGAATCTACACCTCTGTGCTGAACTTCGAGGACTGGTGCTTCGCAGTGATGGACAAATTCTGGAACAGGGAGCTTTTCGGAAACCTCAGTGTGTGGGATTTGAGAGTTGGAATTCGAATTGATTGCTGTAGTGGAAGGGAAGCTTCAGAGCAAGCCACTGTGAGTTTCAAATGGTATGTTAGAATCAGAAGATTGGTTGCAGAAATTGAAAAACGAGATCTGCTGGGTCCTTCAATTCCAAGCGCTCCAACAAAAGCTGCATTGGCGAGTGAACAACTATACGAATGATGCAGAGTGTGATATCACTCTAGTGGTGACTATTTCTGATAGATGCATGATGACCGGGATTCAAGTCAGAAGGTTTGATTCTGGTGTCAGTCTCTTCGTTTCGATGGGAAGATTTTTCAGACCCCGAAGGGCTTTACCCGAGAATCAGACTTCAATTGGATTGTCGCTGATGTGGCCCTTTCTACAGGCAGCGAAGCTCTTCACATGTGTTGATTTACGTTACAGAGAAGGATTCGTTCGATTGTGCATCATGTGGCATAATGTAAGCACATCTGACTTTATGTCAGTCGAATTGAACTTTTCTCCAGGACAACCTGGCCGCATTCTACCAGCGGTACAAGAGAAACATTGCGACTGACAGCCGTATTGAATGCTGGAAGCCCCTCTCGTGGACCATGAAAACAATCCTGGCAATTTGGGATAGAGAACGACCGAGTGAGTTTCCGAGAATTGTGTTGTCCACCCACCATCACTTTTCCAGCAAGACCGAATCGAGACATTCAAACCAGCCTCGAAGATCTTCAATGCCTTCTGAAACGTAGCCAACTGATCCAAAGACGGCGATCAACGGATGAAACGATTACTTCTCGATGGATTGTTTGACTTTGTACTCCGAAAACTACACATCCTCCATTTCTAGTCTACACTTCCTTCCCCTCATTTCCTATTCTCAAGTTTCAAAATATGATCATGATCTCATATCAGATCTCAAAGGCTATTCCTTTTCAACTTTGACATTTTGCAATATGCATCCACCCCCGACACAATTTTCCTCTTGCACCCTTGTCTCTGTGAATTAAAAATTTATCTCATAAATTATTCATAAAGCTGGAGACCTAATGAAATATGTTGCAAAATGGAAAAGATTCACACAACAGCACTTTATTCATTTTCAGAGCAAGCAAACACAAAACCTGAAAGTCTAGAGGAGCCAGAGAGAAGCTCTTATTCCTCATCGAAACGTTTGCGCCATGAACCGAAGAAAAGTGGACGAGACGAGCCGCTCTCAGCGAATGCCGACATTGGTCCGTAGCCTTGGATCTGAAAACTACGGGTCTGTAAATAAAATCACTCATATCTAGGGTAGCTTTATTTTTACCTGTCTGGAGCGTTGAGAAGTTCTCCATGATGGCTGGTTGAAAGAGACCGAGTGCCACTGAAAGGAGAGTTCGTTAATGAGTGTAATAAGGAGCTTTTGGACAAACCTTGACAACCTTGCCGGTAGACTCGGCAACCATGAGAAACAGGAAGAAGGCGATGAGAAGTTTGAAGTTGAACATGTCGACAGAGCGAGTTCTTCAAAAAAGTGAGAAGTGTGTTTTCAATCCCTAACCAAAGAGAGGGGAACTCGAGCGTTATGAACAAGGCATTCATGATTGAGAAAAAACGGAATGAGTTTTGAAGTGAGAATGTCAAGTGGGTAATAGGAGGAAATGATATCATGTGGGTGGATGGATTGACAAGTGGATCGATGCCGGTGAAAGGAAAACAAGGATCAAGAATCTAGGTTTGAAGAAATCAGCAAGGATGGGGGCTTCTGAAAAAGTAATCAACAAGAGCGAAAATACCATTCGGCTAAAAAAACAAGGTCAGAATTCATTTTCCCGGGCGCACCGCGAGAGATGAAAAGTGGAGTCCGTCGAATGAGTGGTGACATCTTCCAAAAAAACACACGCACACACAAAGCCATTAGGACGATTGAAGACTTGACGGGTCCACGTGCTCCCATCACTAGAAGACCGCCTCTGTCGAAAAAGGCGGCTCCAAAAAACTGAGAATTTTATAGTAGGGAAGCACTTTGTGGATTTCTTATTGGTGACGATGTGGAGAGCAGAAAGCGGAAAGTGATGGTTTTCTTTCATTCTCACTTCTCCCACATTGAGGTTTGGTTTTTTGTGAGATGGTCGAATGGGTCCGCAATAGTTCATGTGTATCAGAAAACATATGGGGGTGCTCTTTTTTGGTATCCGGTGAGAACTCAACAAACCAAAAGACTACACCGTTTTTTTTAAATAGGATATTTTGGTTTTGAAATTAGAGGATGTAAGGAACACTTTAAAGTGTTCCTCGATTAGAACACGACTTGAAAAATTAAAGTTCCGGCTCTTTTAATTTCGAAAGACGCATATATCTTTTCAACTTCCAAGAAAAGAAAACTTGTCACGATGATTGACTTTACAGCTGATGAAAACGAACAACATACTTTTCGGGAGTGAGAAGAAAAATTCTTCTTGTAATATGAAGATCTATTGAAAAATGGAGAACATCCTAAATTTTTTTTAAGGAGAAAATAGAGCCTCTCGAAGCTCCGCCTCCTGCTGCATTCGCAAATGCCAAAAAAGGCGGCTTTGAGATGGCTATACGATTTCAATGCAAACTACAATGGGGGAAGCTGATGTTTGTAGAAGTTATGATGAAAAAATTTTGGAGACCAAATGGTTAGATTTGTTCATAAGAAAATGAAAAAGGCGATCTCTAATAGTACAAATCTACAAAATGCACAAAAACGAAGACTGAGAAAAGATTTTTTAAGGAGAGCACTCGGTGGGAGTGATGAAATAAGAAGGGTCCGGTTTAGCTGGAGTCATGTGTGGGTATTCATAAGATGCCTTGTAGACCATTTCACTGCTATCCGTTTCAGAAGTGAAGTAGGTGTCCCAGGCGAGAAGAGCGCCTGAAAATAGATTTTATTTACATCTTCAGTGGAGAAAAAACGTGAAGGAGAAATGAGTTTTCAATCGAATTTGTGCGGTGGGCTCAATGTCGTGTCTTGAATAAAATTAGGGTTGGAATTTCAATAGGAGTAGGTTCGAAATAAGAATGGAATTTTGGAATTGGCATTGTGTGACGGAAAAAAAATGTTGGAAAAGAGAACGTGAAAATGTGAAGGAAAATGTTGCGATTCAAAAAAGTGACGTTTTAGATGGTTCAATGAAGTATTCGGAATTGCAAATTTTTGCGAATACAAAAAAAGTTCCGCCGTCATGCTGTGCGATTGTTCCAAAATTTTTGAAACGCGAATGAATGATTCCAAGTTTTAAAAAACCAGAAGGGCTGGGTCTCTCGGAGACCTTTTAGGTGGGAGTAAAATTTTTGATCTAGCGGTACAAAAAAAAGACGTTGTTCTGACGAAACTAAAGTAAGGGGTAGAGCTCGAACAATCTCTTTTTTTAATAATCCGAAAATCTAGTTATACGGGGATCATGAAGAACCAAATTCTGATTACCTGTGAAAATTTTGAAAATGTATGTCCACTGGCAACTTTGTTAGAGCGATATATCCAATACAGACACACACACACACACATAAACTCAAATTTCTGTTTGTTGATAATAAAAATGATATTAACTTTAGTGAGCTCTCTCCAATCGGTCGAGACTATTAACTCGTTTTTAGCAGAAGACGCTCAATCATGTTGAATTAACTATCAATATCTTTTACCAAGTCTATGTTATGAGAAATGAACACAAGCCAGCCCGTAAAGGAAAAAAGAAAGAAAGTCAGAATGTTACTTTACAAAAACTAAAGCAACATTCTGACTTTCTTTCTTCTACCTGGTTTCCCGAAACTTCGAAAGCCATTCACTACATACATTCAGGAAGTGGGTATTTTCCGTGTCACAAGAAAAAAAACCTAATGGGTCTCTTAGCTGACCATCGACACAAAAACAATGAAAGCCCTCATAGCAAACGTTTCTCTCAAAGAGGTCATTTCAAAAGCATAAATCAAAGTATGTCTTACCTGTTGTAGCATCTGCATATGCTGTGACCAAAAATGCGGATTGATTCACGTTGGTCAACAAAACCTCATGCGGATTCCCTTGGTAAACGAACACTTTCACTCCGTTGTGTGTGGTCTCCTGTGAGCATTTGGTTTTTTACCCAAATTTCGAATTATTCCAACTCACGAATTCCGAGTGATGTCGCTCCAGAGTGGTCATACCCAGGTTCTTGATGTATTGCAAATAATTCATGGTTGGATCGAATGAGCATCTCTGAAAATAGAAAAACTGAATTCGGAACCATAGATGCTCCTCACCGGTTTGGCAGCAGATGTGTCATACCAGTATGCGTGATGTTCGAATGCATAGATCGTCACAGTGGGGGTGATTTGATGAACAAGAGTTTTGTTGGTGTCACTTTGGAACCAGAAGGACTGATACTCTTCTTGCTTCTGAATCACATACAAATATATTATACATTGCTGACTAAGAAAAGGACCCACCGGTGTAGTATCACTCGATCCTTGTGGAAACCTGAATGTGGTGATGTACATTCCTTCTTTCTGGGAATACTGGTCGATGAAAATGGTGAAGTTCTTTGATGCATCTCTATGATGCTCCTCTCCAGTACCAGTTCCCTGTTCACCTAAGATTAGAAATGATGAAATGTTCCATTAGAACCGTACCGTTCTCGAAAGACCATATAACTGCCCCAGTCGCCATGCCAATCAAAATACCCGAAATGACAAGTCGGATGGCAAAACTTTGGAGACTGAAACAAAAAACTCATTTTTATTTTTTATTAAATCTTACTTTTTCGCACAATCCGGCTCGTCGACAAGTTCCACATCCTCATCATCCTCGTATTCATCCACAAATCGTGGAAGGTCCCCGCTTTTACTCATACCTGAAAACATGAACGCTTTCAAAGTGAAAAGGTGGAAAACAAGAACGTATGTGTATTTTCTGCCAGAACCGGAAAATTGGGAAAATGAAAAGAAATGCATTATCAAGTATGTAAAAGGCAATAATTGCTCTAAACGTTACGTGGAGGGTAATAAATGTTGGGCAAGTGAAGATTTATCAGTGGTGGTTTTGATCATAGAGGACAGGGAAAGAGAGAAAGACGAAAAAGCAGTCATAAATTCAGAAATAGACGCGGTGTGGAGTCTGAAACTGTTCTTAACTGGTCTCAACGGAAATGATTTCCTGGGAGAAGTTTCTGAAAAAAACATGTGTTTTTGACGTAATGAGTACAGTAGTACGTGCGATAAATTATGCGGCAAACCTTTTGATAAGATATTTTGCACATCAACATCAGTTTTAGGTAGTGTGTTTTAACAAGAGGTCAAACTCTTGATTTCAATGAACAGGGATCGAATTTCTGCAAAGTACATTGGCATCAGAAGGTGAACATGTAAGGCGACAGAAGATCTGAATTGCAAAGTTTCAATTTCATTATCGAGCAAGGAATGTTTGAAGAAAATTCAACGACTTTTTGAAAAGAACTATTTGTATGTTTCTGGTCAGTAGCTCATTTTGAAAATTTTGTTCATTGAAGTGAAGTTAGATATTTTCCGACAAAGCTTTGGAGTGATAATTTTCAGATTTCATGTTGGCTGAGCAGGTTCTGAATCTGACCGCCAATTGATGAAAAAAGCGAGTGTGCCAGTGGCTCCAAAACACATCTGAAAGCATACCATAACTTTTCTGAAGCGCCAACGATCTTGTAACTCGTTTTTTTGCTAATTCTTGAAGATTCGATGATTACTCGTGAAGATTTCTTTTGATTCCATAGTAGACAGTCCGTCGGTTGAAGCCAAACCTAACACATCAAACGTCTCAAATGAATTTATGATACGGTGTTGAATCTGAATTTTTTCCAGCATTTCGCTCGAAGAACAGATTTCGATCAAAACATTGTCTATCACAATATAATCAGAACACTATCTACTAACTGTTCACATCATATTTATTGTGATTAGCCCTATTCGATTGACATTATACGATCTACACGCAACGTGACCGCAGCGCGCCTGACTCGCACTAATCTTGTAGGTCAAGCAATGATATCCTTGACTGTACGTTTGTTGCTTGTGGTCAATCGACCGAGCATCCTTACTGTCAATAAAGAACGAACTTTTCGGTGTCTCTCATTTATGTCCTGTTGACATTTTATTCAAAGTTCATTCCATAAACAATACGATGAACCAGGAAGATGTCGAAACCAACCGTTCCCGCTGAGAAAGCACTGTATGTGTGCTCCACTTATTTGCGCACACTAGCATTGCGGTCACCATACTATTTCTTTTGGTCTGTCCAAGCTGAGCTAAACAGTTTTCATTCAATTTCCTTGGCTATTCAATATTTTAATTCCAACTTGTTTTTGTTGTGCTTTGTTTCAAATTCTGAGTATCACACAAAAACTGGTTATTGTGTTTTGACGGTTGTTTTGTTGAAGATGATTTCTTGTGCTCCGCTGTCGATTTATTTTTGATTTTAAATTTCTATAAGCAATAGGAACGTATCAGTGGTCAGGTTTCTACCTGAAGAAATCATCTTATGTTACCACGAAAAATTGATATTAATTAATGAATTTAGAATTGATAACATTTAACATTTTTCATTCAAAAAAATTATAAGGCAGTGAGATATATCGAATTAGCAGCAGCGTTGCATCAATTCCCATCTAAATCTGAAAAGTCTCCACCGACCTGCGTTTCCCTCTAATCTGAATTAGGAACAAGCGCAAAAGAGAATTTTCGTTCGAAAACAGACCAAAATAGGATCTACAAAGTTTTCCCGCCTTGACCTACATTTTCCAACGAAGAGAAAATCTGTTAGAAAGTGAGACTTCATGAGTAGAGATGTGATCGAGGCCTAGAAAGTTTCCCTAGGAATCTAAAACTTGCGCTGAAGTTTACGTAATGATTGTTTTGACATGTTCCAGTTTTCGACAAGTAGAGAAAGAAAAATTTCAGATCCTTGTTTTGTTTTTCTGGTTCTTCTGGTACTTCTCCGTCTCTTCGTCGAGCTCTAGTTTTTTGAAGTCTCTCTCTCCTTTGACTTCTCTGCGTCCCTCCAGTTCTAGTTTCCTTTCGTAAGTATTTATTGATCAGTTTTTTACGATCAGCCGTGAGAAAAAAAAACCCGCGAAACTCATAATCCTTATCTCGAACGCGTAGAGTAAAAATCTGAGCCGAAATGAGGCCCGATGATGACAGGGATGCAGTTCTGATGAAAACGTCGATTTTGACCTCTTTCCTCTCTTTACCTAGGGTTGAATGTAACAGTAGAGGTCGATTGTCTATAGTCTTCCTATCGGTCTAAGAAGAGAGAGTGGGTATGTGCATCATATTCACCCAGGGGTAGCTATTTATTTTCACGACAAGAACTTTTGTCTGAAAAATTAATCTGAAAGAAAAACACCTGGAAATTTTGAAACACTTTTTAGAATCTAAAGAGTTAATTAGTTGTTCCTACTGTTATGAATGAATTCTTTCAGATTTCTGCGTTTTTAATCTTGTATCACTGAGCACCTCGTTTTTCGGCGCTGTCTAACCACGCTATTTTTATCATAACATCTCTTCATCTCATTTATTATTATTTTTCGTTGTTGTTCAGGCGAACACTTCCGTTTGTGTGCCATCCCTCGTTCCACCACTACTCCTTTTCTGTTGTTCATTCTTGGGAAGCTCGTCCAGCAGCGCTCCTCTTCCTCCTTTTCAGTAATGGTCACTTAAAACCAAGTTTTTTTTCCAGAATGTGTGCAATGGCAGTGGACCCATCAACTTTTGATTCATTTATGGTAGGCGGTGAAATTTTGTATGGATATATGGAAAAACACGTCATCACATTAGGAAGTGTACATTTGTTGAGAGACTCAGTAACGCAAAATATTTTCCTTTTCCTCCAGTAGTAGTTGTTCAGAAAACGCCTTGAAGCTGTTCGGAGGAAAAATAGAACGCCAGCGAAAAACATAATAACGTCCGCAACATGTCGTGAGGGTGTACAGACGCGCAATTGCGGACTGGTAAATGAAAAAATATATTTTTATTTACGCAATTTTAGAAAATTTTTCTAAAATGTGTCAAACATTTTGCGCTCATAAATATTATTTGTTACAGAGTCCGGACCGACATGACCCCAATTCGTATGGAAACTTTGAGAGTGAGTTTTCAAATGAATTCGTTTCGATAGAATGTTTAATTTCAGGTTTCAAAGAACAAGTCCAATACCCGCAAACGTCCACTCCAAAAAGAACGGACTTACCAAATACCTCTGCTTATTTCGGTAGGTTGTTTTATTTCCCGAACTGAGAAAACAAAAATTTTCAGATGCGCTGAGGTTTCGCCATTATTATGACCCTTCTGATGTTCCTGGCACATCACATCAATCGGCAATTAACAGCAGAGAAGGTATGCAAAAATTTATTGAACATTTCATGAATGAGTTAATTTTAGAGCCGAATGACCATAAACTAGCAATAACTACCTTTTCAGGATCAACTCATTCCTCACGCAGAACTGTAAAACGTGCCTGCAGCTCGCAGCGGAGCACCACTCATGTGGACGGTCTCAGATCCCCAAACGGGTCTGTCATCAAGGTCCAGGAACAACTGGAGAATGAACATGAAGTGATGCTTGATGATGGATTCAGTGGTTCTCCATCAAGTAAAAAACGTAAAAGAGAACGTTTCCTGAATGAAGACTGTAAGCGAACTGTTAGGCGAAACATGAAAGGAAATTCATTTATTTCAGCTAGTGCGGCAAAAATGAGAAAATGCACTTCGAGGAGCAATAATACCACGATGGACACCACACGAGTGAGTTTCAATACGAGGTTTTTGATAAATGGGAAATATGTAGTCTTGTAAACATCCATATGATTACCGGTGAAAAAACAGGCACACTGGTGAAAAAACACGTAAAAACGGCAAATGATCCAGCTTCAGAATGAGATATTCAAACCAAACATGGATCGAATGATAGATTTCAATAAGTTGTATCTTAGAAGAAAAATACATACCGGTTTGAGGTTCACATGAATGTTCATTTGATAGTTACTCTAACTGACCATGAGTCTCTTATTCTAAAGCCGAGACACGCAGTACTTTATATAAAGTGCAGGAACTACTCAACAAACAAAAATTTCAGGACCGTACCCCTGGAAAAGCGTGTCCACCTGCAAGCTCATACACATACTCCTCACGAGATGGATTTATTTGGATATCTACGGAACAAGACCGGACAGGAAAGAAGCTCAGATGCAACTTTGGCTTGATGACAGAAGTGGAGTTTATCGAAGGTTAGTTTCCGTTTTTGCTATATTATGTGACTGACTAGGATGCCAAGAGAAATGAAAAGAAAGAAAAACAGTGGAACAGAGAGAACCTTCTGAGAACCATCTCCACAAGAGCTTCGAAACAAACAAGGGAGGGATTACCTAGTGCACTTCCTCCACCTCCTGCCGACAAACATAGGAATATTGTACTTGTTGAGGAGGGCAAAAAGCAACAAGTTGTGAAGAATAGTCAACACTATCGGGTCTGTCTCGGGAGTAGGCAAGGGTTTCTGCTTGTACTACGTATATTTATTGAAGGGACGGCGACTGACGCAGGATTTGCTTTCATACAATTTTTTTTTCGATAGGGGGGAAGTATAACAAAAATGTGTCCTGTCCTTTTTATGCATCACTGCATTCGGAAGTTACTATTCGGTATCGACTTTCTTAAGTGCAGTTCGCATAAAATCGTTTTTTTTTTCTGAAAAATGGTTTTTTTTAATCTTGAAGTGCCAGATTTGATTCCGAGTTCAAAGGATAATAGGATAACAGGATCATAGAATGGTTTTTAGTACTCTAACCTGAAGTTGAGCTGTTGAACAATCAGTTTTTAGAAACTCGAGATTTCCAGATAGAAATTTCACAATTTTTAAGCATTGCAATTGACTCGAAATCCTACATCTTGTTAGGCACTTTTCCTTTTATGAATTCCCTTTGAGAACATTTCAAGAATCTTGTTTCTGGCTTGCAATTAGTGTCGTTTACGATGCTTGTTACTGTTTTTGTAGTACACTGTGTGTTTTCCTCCTCTGTTGACAAAGAGAACGTTTCGAATCCTATCTTCTCATGTTTTGAACTCATTACGCAGATCTCGGCTCAAATTCTTCACTTCATATTGCTTGTCCGTTTCCCCTGTTTCGTTTACTTTTTCATTCTGTACACAATGATTTGGGCTGCATCGTCCCGAATAAACTCTTTTCCCTTGCTGTGCTCGACGGTACTGTGTGCTCTCTCTTCCTACCAGTTTTTAGGTTATGTTCTGTTCACTTTGGCAGAGAAGTTATTCTGCTGAGTTTTTCACACAATTTCGTTGTTTTCTTCATAGAAACAGAACCAAGTAAACGTTTATCAGTTTTGAGCGCTGGAAAAATGGTTCCCATTTCCTATTCCCACTTTTAACCTTTTTCAATTTTTAGTGGGAGTATTAAGCAACTTTGGATTTGAATTTTTGTAATTGATAACTTATTCAATAATCTGTGTCAAGTTTGTGGGGTCTAGTTGAATAGATTCTCAATATTTACATTGAAGCTGACCGATATTAATTTTTCTGTTGCTATATGCTGCCCCCTTGTTTTCTGATAAAAACATTGTTCAAGTGAGCTGGACCATTTTTCACGAAAATTCTTCAAAATTAAGATTTTTGATTGCTAATTTATATCAAGAAACTTTGACTTACAGTAAAGGAAACTAGTTTCCAACTATTCACTGCCATTCCCTACCCTATCTACTGATCTCTCAAGTTATTGATACAGATTTATCCTCTCGGTTCGCTTCCACCAACTCCCAACCCCCTTCCTACTTTTCGATGATGATAGGGACCCCCGCAATACATTTTCTTCATGTCTTAACAAGATCGAACAGTCGAGAAATGAACAGTTGTGAATTCGGGAAGTGTAGGCAGATCCTCTCCCCGGGGCCACTGATGATGCTGATGAGGGAGGTCCCCCCATCTCTCGGTTAAATGAGCAAATATCTTCGCGACATATGCCCAACGCGATTTGTATTACGTTTATCTGCTCGTCTAACAAGAGACGAAATTGATAAAACGTGGGTGGGGGAGGTGAAACTGAAGAAGAGTTCAGTAGGAGATGAGGCACTGACGATGATGAAGATGATGAGGGTGGTGATGATGGGGGATCATACACTAGTGTCTGCATATTTTGATCTATGTAGGACGGAAATACTCAATGATTTTATCGCGTTCTCGGAATTTTTTCCCCTTGAATTTTGGAGGTTTTTGGGGTCTGTGTTGAGTAGGCGTGTAGGGGTATAAAGGTCAGATGGTATCTGGATGAAAAAAGTACACCAGTTCTTCTTTAGTTGTTTCCATCTCCAACCTATAAGGTTAAGTAAGACTTGGCACTGTTTTCCACAAATTTGTGTAAGGTCATCAAATCTTGAATGCACAATGATACACAGTGAGAATCAAGTCTCCGTCAACTACCGGCTCAATTCATCTTCTCCGATTTTTGAGTGAACACTTTTTTCACTACGGGACGGTACAAAGACGAAGTGGGAACTTCGAGGTATGATATCATCAGAAAAGAGAGACACTGAAACTCATTTTATGCTTTGAAAATTTGACCTCCAGAATCTGGCTATGCTTTTGAAGTCCGTACGTTGCGCCCGAAAGTGCTATCCCGCAACAAAATGCAAATTGTGAAAGCTCTGATTTCGACTTGTGCCGGTTCTTGACAAACTTTAAGTATATGGAAATACGTTTAATATCTCATTCTCCAATGACCCTCACCATACTCAGACGATCCCTTTATTCGTTCAGACCAATTTCAAATTAGAGACACAAAATACTAGTTTTGAAAATCTCAGTTAATCAATGCACAAGATTTCGCTCGAATTCGCCATTTAAACTTGTTCTCGGATATATAGCTGCATCGTTTTCAATGCCTCTGCTAATCCTTTCACAAGTTTTTCCTAATCTTGATTAATCTTACTTAACATACATGGGAAACTTGTGAGGTCAGCTTCACCGAGATGTTTGAGAATAGATTCGCATTACGTGCTCTCGGCCTGGTTAGATGTCTAGTACTCTTACCCATGTCCACAACCACGTTTTTTTCTATGATATCAACCACGTTCCTCCCTAATCCACTCAAAGTCTACAAAGGATTCGGTTTGTTCTCTGAAGTATATCCCCCAGCATTTTTCCAACTTTCTTTTCTCCAGTTTATGATGTGATCACACAGTGCGCTTTGATTGTAATTGACTCGGATCATGGGTAAGACAAACCCGAGTGTGGGGCGCCAACTGAAATTTTATTTGTCAAGACGAGCGAGTTCCATTTTCTAGTGCGATCTCCCTCCTACAACTCCGTGGGGGTGCGAGCCTTTGTTTGTCAACTTGAGCTATTAAAAAAAGATACTGTTGAGATAAGTGCCGATTTCGATTTTCCTTCCAATGTGCACTGTGTGGCGGCTCGATCATTTTCCATTCTGCAATCTAACCTCAAATCAAAACTGCACGTTTTGTCATCTCCGAGTCGAACCTTTTTTTCGAGTTTTCGGGTATCTACCAGTGCCATATGCCTTAGCTTCTCCGGCTCATAGATTTGATTCATGATGTTCTCAACATATGTTTTGGATGTATTTTCCCTTCCAACTAGATGTTGAAATAACGCATCTCATTTTCAAAAATGTTCAGAGAGTTCAGAACACTTTGACACCAGAAGGGATATCAGTTTTATCTCAGATCCCTATATCTTTGGGTTTAATACTTTCCTTTTCCCTCAACTCCAACGCTTTTTTCCGCAAAACGACTTACTAGATAGCATCTATTTTCCTGTTCCTGGGACCTATGAGCTTTCGCCCCTCTATCACTATCAGTGGTTGGCGGCCGAGCTGTCCTCCCACGCAGTAAACTTTGCGGATCGATAGATGATCAGGCAGCAGACGCAACAATCAGTGGTCCTGCCAAAAGCCTTCTAGAAAGCAGCAAAAAGAGCCACAGCATGTTGATAATCATTGATAGTGATAGGCGGGCATCCACTCTTTTTCTCTGGGTCCATCAATCCGACCCATCATATCTTCTCGGGACTGCCCGCGGGGGCGCGCTCTCCCGCTCTTCCCCATCCGATCTTCTTCCTCTCCCGTCTCTCTCTCTAGTACACATCACCCCGGAGTGAAAAGGGATATAGAGAAGGCGGGAGGGGATCGGGGGGAGCCGGCCGATTTTTGTGTAACGCCCGATGCTCTCGCCTCTTGTCACACTGTGCTGTGGATCGGCGAGCAGCCGCAGCAGCAGGAGCAGGAGCCGCGGTGGCGGAGTTAGTACTGAGACTTGCGATGCTTCGGGGGACGTGCTCTCTCTCTCTCTCTCTTTCTTGCCAACACTTGCCGCATATCCCACTTGGCATCCTTGTCCATCTCCTATCACTTAACATTTTGTTCCTGGCCTTGACCAGTCCAACTTTTTTTGTTGCTTCTTCCTTTTCGAAGCTCTTCCGTGTATCTCTTCTTCTTATTCTTCTTGAGTTTCTTATTCGTTCCGTACGAAACATGTTTCTTTTGTGTTACTTTCTCCAGAACGTCACTTATTTGACGTTCTAATAAAGAAAACGAAGGAGAGAATAGACAAGAGCAAACAATAAAACAAAACATCGCACTGAAAATATTTCCGATTCTTTCTTACTATGTTTCTGTTCACCACGTCTTCCTATCATTCCACAAACATTGCCCATTTTTAGTGATGCCAGACGGAAAGGCTCCACACTTCCCACAACAGCCAGTGGCCCGTCAAAACGACGACGGCTCCTTGGAGCTTGAGTGCTTCGTCGACGCCAACCCAACCCCACAAGTGAAGTGGTACTACGATAACGTAAGTTACAGTTTTTGCTGTGTGACTCATATTGTACCTCAGTTCGTAATATTACGTTTTTCATATTGCAGAAGGAGGTCGAAAACTCCGGCCGCTTCAGCGCCAACCTCGCCAACAAGGGAAGCGACAGCTACTCGGCCATCCTCACCATCAAGGTATGTTTTGCCAAAGTTCGAAGGTTTCTCGCACCGAGACCTACCCAAACCTTCAGTTGCCATCTGCTGGCTGCTCAGAGGGTGTATGTGTAAAGTGTCGTCGTTGATTCCGTTACACACTCTCGTTCTATTGCTATGTATCTCTGTTTTGCAATGACAGATCATCTCTTCTAGTGCACCACCACTAAAAGAAGAATGAATGATTATGTTAACGAGGGTGTCGGAGAAAACGAAAAAAAAAACAACGAAGACGGAGAAGAAACCAATAAATTTTTAGGAGCTCGCCGACGCCGACGCCGGAGCCTACAGATGCGCCATTGTCAACCCACACGGAAAGGGAAATGCCAACTTCAACCTTAAGCTCACAGGTAGGAGAAATCTCAACTTCTATTCAAGCGATCATAACTTTTTGTATCAAAAACACTTACGAGAAACGCACATTTCTTGATGTCCAATTTTCTCAGGATTCTCCTCCCCAACCTTCGTCGAGAAGCCACAAATCTCATCCAGAGACGACGGACAGGTCATGGTCATGGAGTTCCGCGCCAAGTCCATCCTTGAGCCAACTTTCGTGTGGCAGAAGCTTGTTGGAGGAGGAGCTGTAAGCTTTGAAGTTTTTTGCGATCATCACTTTCTGATTTTAGGAGGAAATCATTGCCAACTCTGACCGCATCAAGGCTGTGAAGAAGCTTGAAGCCGGAAACGTCTACTACTCGGCCCTGGAAATCAAGGAACCAACCAAGGACAAGGACGCCGGACAATTCATCTGCACCGTGAAGAACGAGTCTGGAAAGCTCACTGCCACCTTCACCGTCAAGTTCGAGGTGCCAGAGGGAGCGCCATCCTTCACCAGAAAGCCACAGATCCTCCAACAAACCTCGTCAGGCGGCGAGCCAGCCATCTGCTTCGATATTGGATATTCCGCCAGAATGAACCCACAAGTCACCTGGATCTCACCAAAGTCCAAGAAGATGAAGGAGTCCTCCCGCATCAAGTTCAAGACCAACGATGAGGGAAATGGAAACTTCACCGCTCAATTGGAGCTTACGGTAAGAGACCATTCTTGGGTTCCAGTTTTATCAACAACTTGTTTTTCAGAACTACAAAGCCAAGGATTCGGGTACCTACACATGCAACATCAAGAACGACGCCGGAGAAGCCAACGTTGAGTTGACGCTGAACATCGAGGGACCACTCGATGACTACGCCGACGACAGCGAGAACTGAGCGTTTTGATATTGTTTTCATGACATTAATTGCCTCACGAACATCTTTCCGTTTGCCATACCATTGTGTAACCATACCCTCTTTCTATTTTCTTTTTTGAAATTCTATGTTCTTTTCCATCGTCTCCACCCAACAACAAGACACCAGAAATAAGAAAGCAGTGATGCTTCAGCACCGACTATTTCATACGTATTCTGCCCCCCAAAAAAACACGTCATCCCATCCATGCTCCAAACTTTCTTTCGTTTTGAAACTGTTTCTTTCTGACATGCATGTTTTCTTATACTCATAAAACTTTGCAAAGCTACTTGTTCCTCGTTTTGCGAGTTTTCCGATGGTCATCTCAGATCGTAAGTTTCAGAAGTCGAGAGCAAGAAAAACGATTTACGAAAAAAGAAAACTAAGATGTACAAGCAAAGTTATCAAATAGATCGAAGTTACATGGGCTGCCAATGCTCTCCTAGAATTGCTTCATCGGAAAAATCTGTAAACAACTGGCTCAGAAAATGAATTCGGAGTTCCGTATACCTACCAATATCATATTTCTGGATGCATTCTCGGAGAGTACAGAAGGAAATAACAAAAAAAAGTATCACGACGAAAATCAGACAGCCCTCAAGACTCGAATCCATCTGAAAACTGAACATCTGGAAACGTTTTAAATAGTGTGTTGATGTAAACTTGAAGAAAGTAAAGAGTTTTTAACACGCACCCAAAATTTATCTACCGTATTTCGTGTATTATACTGGAATCCCTGTCGCGTCACTTTGGCAATGATTATCTCGGTATCTGCGATTCGAAATGACCCACTTACAAATTATTCAACAAGTCTTGTTCAAAAATTTGTTAGCTGACGACTTTTTAATAACTATTACAGAAACCGGATAACATTTGGTCAGTCACGGGAAGAAAGATTCGGTCTATCAGATGAAATATGATAATTTTACCGAATTTTCGATTCAATGCTCATTATATGTCAACAAGTTTTGAAAATGAAAACTAACTGAAGCAAGGCTGCTCGAAGTAGGCATTGTGTAGGCTGAAAAGTGGGATACATTATTGAAAACAGAAAGTCCAAAAATATGCAGATCCAACGTCGTTTTATGTAAAATAATAAGTCCGAAGTTTGAAAGCCTTGACTCCAAAAAATTGGTGCCCAAGTCATCTTCACTACTGATTCATTATCAGTATTATGTCTTGATGTGCCCAGTACCCTTTATATTCGTGTGCTCCCCGCAACCGACTGTTTTTGGGCCAGCCCCTTTCGTTTTTTTTTCTAGTCGGCGCCAGTGTCAGCACGTACCTTTCATGCCACCGGCTTATCTTCACATTTGGACAGCGAGAAGGAGGCAAAAAAGTTCGATGGTTTCGATAAAGAGCGTTGGAAGGGCACAAAATTGAAAACGGAACTAGGAGAAAAAACATTCAATTTTGAATAGGCAAGACTCCATTTTTCGACTGTGGCAGTACGGATCATATACATTTCTGAAAGCTCTCTGCCAAAGTGTAGCACTACCGTCGGTCACTACCTTGCGATGAATCGGGCACTAGTCGTTATCAAATTCTCAGAGAGGCCAACTATCAAGAAGGGCATTTGTGGAAGCCGACCAATAATTGACAAAACTCCGAATCTCAATTATATCGAGTTGGTCGAAAGTTGAAACTGCTCTCCAAAATCATTGCGCAATGCCTGAATGCTTTTCAGTCTCCACTGTCTGCAGATTAATCGATCAATTACGTCTTACCCGTTCGCAAATGTCTATTGTGACGTCTACACTGTTATTGGTTAATACCCTTCACAAGTGCAATGAAGGACTGCTACAAAGGACAGGGTCAGGTCTCGTCACTTTACACACCATCTTACCAGTCAGTCTGAATACGTATTCCTCGTGAAGATAGCCACCCAGCTATTCTCGTATAATTCCACTGTTCTGTCACTATATTGTCCGTCACGATGACAAGCGCAAAAGACCATTGTGCTCGGTTCTTTGTTCACTTTGATGCCAGGTCTTTTTTCACTCCCGTTATCTTTTTCAAAACTCGCCTGATCGTGTTTACAGCGAATTCCTTGTCTGATTGACACTTCTGGCATTTTTAAGACTGATAAGTGTTTTTTACATAAGACGTCTGACTACTTTTAACTATAGTCAGTGCCCAAAAGTGTACGTGGAATAGGACAAAGTGTATTGTAGAGCAGAGTGGGGTGACTTTTTATGATTCTACTAAGCGTCATCAAGATGATTGATAAAGCTGTAAAATGCACGAGTAGTTTCGTTTTCTGCTGTATATCTACAGAATCATCTAATAAGAATAAGAGAGCATAATTGGGAAAACACACGGATGGAGTATTGGGAAGAACATATACTTGTACATGTACAGTGCTTCTGTATAACTAAAAGTGTTAATATTGTCTGAGACACCTGGACAATGGATTCGCCGATTCTCTAGGTCTCTTTTGCAAAAGACAATCTTACGAGACTAGCGTCGAGAAAGGGGTGTATGTCCTTCAGAATACGATAAAACGCCCCCATACTCTATCTATCCGATGGGATGAAAACAAATGCAGCATTTGCGTTGTTGGCGGTGCGTCGAGAGGTACCTTTGATTCAATCTGTCTGAGTAGTACTGTATTCACTGTTTGAGAAACTTCACAGTATTATAGACTTATTTGAGTTTAGACATTAGTCTACTATTCAAATTCATGAAGCGTTTGGGGTTTGAGGGTTCGCAATTCAAGTGACGTGCTGTAGATTTCATTCTGAAAAAAATGGCGATCCTTGAATCTCAAACCATACCGTTGAATAGTTGTTCTTTCTGGAATTCCAGTTTTTCAACGATTGCAAACTCCCCATAGTTAGAAATTGCTTTGAACACTGGTACGACACCAGGTTCAAAATCTTTCAGAACTTCTAATTCAGAACATTTCATGTCTATTGTTTTTTACTGTCTTAATTTTTTACCGTCCTTATATTTTGGCAGGACAAGAAGTTCAATGACAATTTACTTCCATTTATTTTTATATGAACAAGTTTTATGACTCCAAACTATACCACCAATATAAAATTTTCCAACTATGAAGGTTATTTTGAGCAGTTGAGAATTAGCTCCCACAATCTAATTTTTCGAACATCGGTGTATAAAATAAGTCCAGGAACTTCATTTTTGTAATCGTTAACTTTTAATTCTGGTTCAGTAAGTCGTCTTGCGAATGGTGAGGCAAGCTCCAATCATCGATAAATTGAGTGGTTACTAAGGACAGTTTTTCCTCCGTTTTTTTCAACGCGACCAAGTTGACTGAACACCGGTTCTCGGAAAAATGTTTTCAACTACAAATTTGGAACACTGCAATCGTTTAGTGAATCAAGAAATTTCTAGAAAATTAGGTACATGGCAACATCTTTTCAACTCCTCAGTGTTTGCCATTTTGCATTGCAGATTTACGAATTTGTAGCTCGGAAGACTTGAAGTTGTACTTTATGATCTGATCAAATTGTTATGCCCTGTTTTTTGGATAAAGTAGACATATGAGAGTTTGAGTTCTTCTCTTCAGTTCCTGAAGTCTAAACGGTCTTGTAACAAATCTACATATCCAATGAAAGTGAGCGAACTTTTGAGAAACTAGAGTTGTATCAATTTCGAGTCAAAATGTGAATTTCAAAACACGTTCGACTTGACTTATGGCCAACATACCGTATTTACTGTATTATAACGGCATGCCGTTCTATTTTTCGGAAGGTGTCTAAGGGTGCCGGTATATTACAGGTGCCGTTCTATTTCTCAGAAAGGGGCTAGGGGTGCCGTTGTATTAGAGGTGCCGTTCTATTAAAGGTGCCGTTATAATACAGTAAATACGGTAATTTGAATTTCACTATCATCATGACCCCTAGTTCTCACTTGAAGCAATTGACTTTTTTTTCTAGCAAATGGACTTTTAGACTTTTATCAATGATTTATCATCACAAATTGTGAAGATAAACATTTACTGAATGTCATAATGGTTCGAAACTTCCCAGAACTACACTCTTAGACAGTTAAATATTTCCCTTTTTCAGTTGAAAATTACCTACTTTGAGAAACAAATAACTTCGAACTACGTAACATTTTAGTTTCAGTGCTGCTATCTTTGTGCACACTACTGTATATTATTTCATGTCATATTATTCTAGACACAACTGATCTGTCACTCTCCCATCAAGTTTTCCACCCACCATCCCCGCATGATTTGCCCTTCTCTTCAAGACATTTCTGACTTCCGAAATCGACGTTTTCAATGTCATTCACTACTTTCCATTATCGGTTTAGTCATCTTTCTATGTTTGTACTTTCTATTCTTTGTTAAAACTATTTGAGAAATATCTAGCGGTCTTTATTTTAGTACTTGCAAAAATTATAAAGTTCCAAAAAGCTAGCAATTTTTTACATATTTATTTAACTTGAATTGAGAATTCCAGATGAGAAACCAACAAGATTAGAGGTAGTTAAACAAAAGGAGGTAGAATAATTATTACTGCCTTGAAACTGAAAAGATGAAGAATATTACCGAAAATTTTTGAGCGACAATAGATAACAGATTATTAGCAGAACACTAAAGTTTTGTCACTAATTGTGGTTCCAATTGTCATTCAGGCGAACGCCAATTTCTCTTCTTCTTTCCTCCAAACATAGCTCAATCAGTCTGCTGACATTTCTGAAAAATATCTGATTTTCATTCTATATCATTGCCATACACTCACTCGAATTTATAGTCCAGGCCCTCCATTCGATAATAACGAGTCCCAAATGAAGTAAAAAACATGCTTATCTTTCTAACTTTAATTGATCGTCCCTTGCGATAAACCAGCATTCGGTCACTTTGAGCTTTAACCATTTCGGCTATTATTCTGCTCTTGGTGACTTTCTGTTCTTTGACGACCAAAAACGCGCCAGGTGGAGCGTTTTTGAGTTTTTCACTCGCTTCATCCACGGTGATGTCGGAGATGAACCAAGCTTGGCAATCGTCTTCTTTTTGAAGACGCTCTTAAATCAACTACGTAACTTGCACTTTTTTTTTCCTCGAATATTACTCACCGACCATGTTGTCAAGGGTTTTTTCGAATCGCTTGTGGTTCCAGATAGGATTCTCGTTTTCTTGGGGCTTTCTGTACGGATCTCCATAAACCTGGTAGTCAGATGCGGCGTCCACATTAGGATCAACCCTGAAATTATAAGCGCTTTGTAGAACTCTACTGTTCCCAACTTCATATCAAACGTCTGTACTGCATTCTTATATACATCTCCAGGTTTTGTTGGCAGTTATACAGTTATACATGTTTGAAAAACTGATCTGTAGTTTATTGCCTACGTTGAAAATAGTACTATTTGGACTTACGGTTTACTAATAATGAATTTCCGACGATGATCTTGAGAAGACGGAAAAATACTAGAAAGAATATTGAAGAGCCACATAATCGTCACGAAAAAGTAGTAAATCTTTGTATGGCAACAGTATTTCAAACTGAACTGTCTTCTCTCCTGTTTAAGTTTCTCGATCTCCGCCTCTCTGCGCTGTCGCTTGCTTTATCATGACCTCCCAGATCGGCAAAATACCACGGCATGGCTATTGGTAAAATAATAGTGTTCAAACCAAATGGGCAGAAGGGAAACTACAGAATTGGTGGAAATACAAATATTTCTCCATGAGCTATTTATACTTAATATCAGACGACACGAGATATAGACATCTGAAGAGTCGAACACTTTGGATTTTTCATTAACCACAATAAAAAAATCTTCTGGGAAGATAGTGGGGTTGAAAAGAGTAGTCTGACGACGTTAGTAAAACTAACAGAAGTTTACAGGATACACTCATTCTTCTGAAGTTTTAGTAATTATGTGTAACTGAGACTTTTTTCAAGTAGATTTCAGCAGTGCCACTTTCCTTTTTTGCTTTTCCTTGTGAAATCTTTCATCCTTCTTGAAACTGTCTTTCAACTACGTGAATCATAACTGTGATTTGCGACTTCCTTTTCTCTTTGAACCACTTCTCTTCACATTTTTTGTCACAAATCAAGGCTGAATTAACCTCTATCCCTTTTTTCTCATGTCGGTCTATGTAGAAAGATGCAGCGAGAAAGGCAACACAAAACAACCGATTCCGGTCCTTGGTCATTTTCAAGGTCTTTTTCTAGATTTGTGTTCGAGAGTACACGTTCTCGAATTGGTAACGGATCAACAAATTAAAGCTGCTCTAAACTCAAAAAACAAAACAAAAAACCAGGTGAAAAATGTTGACCAAGAAACAAATAATAGTGGAACTATGGAATTCTATAAGTGATGTACAGTTTGACATAACCCATTTTGAAGATAACAAGCTTTCGGGGAGGAAATCGACGTTTAATGTCATTCACTGCTTTACGTTATCTGTGCGATCATCTTGTAACACTTTCATTTCTCTGTGAGACCTAACTGAGAGAATCTGACAGCTTTTGTCTTCATTCTATTTCGTATGCTGCGAACATCGTTTGGTCCGTTGTTCACACTCTCGAACGTTACAAAATTTCAGAAAAGTTGTAAAGTTCACATGTTCATTGAAATTGATTTGAAAGTTCTGAAAAAAATATGTAGAGGTAGTACAAAAATAATTGAGAGGAGGTAGGAAGAAACGTCTCTACTTCAAAACTGAAGAGATAGAAAACAACTGAAATCTATTCCGTTGACGATAGCTAACTGATTATAAGCAGAGAAGTCGGATCGTTCACTCTTTTTCTGGTGCTCCAGACGTCTTGAAGACAAACTCCAACACCTCTCATTCTTGTGGCCATGCAAACTTCTATTATTCTGCTGACGCTTCTGAAAACAACCGATTTGCAGTTGGCATAAAAATGTAGCACTTACTCAAATTTGAGTTCGAGGTCTTCCAATAGATAGTATCTAAAATTTATACCTTTGGTCCACCACATAGTTATAGTCCTCGTTTTTATGTCGATTCCGTCGTGGTAGATTAGCTTCCTGTTGTAAGTGATTTTCATTTTTTCTTCTAATGATCCGTTCATGGCTGCGCTCAAATCTTGTTCTTGGACCACCACAAAAGCACCAGGTGGAGCGTCCCTCAGTTTGTCGATGGCTTTTTCCACAGTGATCTCCGGGAAAAACCAAGCTTGATGATCGTCTTCCTGATGTAGTCTTACTGAAATCAGTCGAGTCATTTTAATGTTTTTTATTTTCCTATAACTAACATATTTCATTTTCTCCTCTTCTCTGTTCCCTCTTCAACCACAAGGTCGAATTACAGCCAAGGTTGTTGATTATGTAATTATCGAGCTCCACTGTGTACGATTTGTACGGATCTCCGTACATTTGCCATGCTGTTGGTCTATCGATGGCGGGGTCTACCCTATAATCATATTTTTTGTAGATTATTCATTTTTCATTCTGGTCAAAATTTTATCAAAAATTTCGAGCCATTTTTAAATCTTGTTAACAGTTACTGTTTTCCAAGATTGAATCGTTGTTTATTGAAAAATTTTAAAGTAGGAGCACTCACCGTTTCCGAATAATTGCAACTCGACGATCTTGACGGCGGAAGGGGAAGATCCAGGAAAAAAGGGTCAAGAGGTAGAAAAAAATCCACATTCTGAAAGCAAAAAAGTAGTAAATCTTAATATGGCAACAGTTTTTCAAACTGAACTGTCTTCTCTCCTGTTCAAATGTCTCGATCTCCGCCTTTTTGCGCCATCGCTTGCGTTATCATGACCTCCCAGATCGGCAAGATACCACGGCATGGCTATTCAAAAAACTATAGTGCCAAACCAAATTAGCAAGAAGGAAAATAATGATAGATAACACATACTCAGGCCAGAGTTATTCGCGTGAAAAATTGAGCAGCCTGAAACATCTTCACAACAAGCAAGTAGCCTGAAGACTTCCTCAGTTAAGCACATGAGAAAGTTTGAATTATTGGATTAATCTGAAACTTTCAGTATCTTTGATTTCGTTGAACGAATTCATGTGTTTGCCTGATTTTTGTAGGAGGACGGACCCTTGTGGTTTTTTTAGGTAGTATTCGTGCCGTCTGTTGAATCGTCCACTGTTTTATAAACTCTCTTCTAACTGTTTAGATTACTATAACTATGATTTACAATTTTCTCCCTTCCTTTGACAGTTTCTTTTTATACTTTCGGTCACATATTGAAGCCGATCTATCCTCTATCCCTTCCCTCTCATGTTGGCCTTTGTAGAAAAATGCAACTAAAAAGAAAATAACCGATTACGATTCTTGACCAACTTCAAGGTCTTTTGCTTGCTGGGGTTTTGAGGATACACGTTCTCAAATCGGTAATGAATTATGAATAGCAAGTAAAAAAACAGATTGAACATCATCCCAACTCGAAGAAATAAAGGCGAATAGAAAAAAAAGTTGTTCGAGAAATCAACTAGGGTAAAAATTTCACTATCCTTGGTTTTTTTCTCGAATTTCTGTTTTTTCTGCTAAATTGGAGATTTGGAAGACACTTACGTCACCACAAATGCCTTATCTATTCACATATCAAAGGTGAAACGGTGTGGAAACGGAAACAAGCCTGGGCAACGTGTTTTTCTTTCATTCATCCCCATAAATTTGAAGAAATGCATCATAACATGCGTTTTCTTCCACTTGTAGCTTTGAATAACGTTTTTTTTTTGAACCCAAAAATGTTTTTTCCCATATCCATGATGTGTTTCCGTTTAATATTCGAGTCGAAACTCAGTTTTTCTTGAATTTTGATAGCCACTTCATCCTTCTTCTTCCTCTAAATCAAAAATAAAAGTTTTTTTTAATGAATACATAATGTTTATTTTATAGAGAAAATCATATATGAGGTAGGATCGTTGCATAAAAACATTGATTGAACGGAATGAAAATCAAAGAAATTATTCTACAATTGTTGACCATTGAAGACGAAGATTGGGACAAAGAACGCGTCATCAACGCAGCTTTCGGAAGGTGTGGGTCAATGGGGTTCCCTCAACGATGATTTGACTCTCCACCATGTGACGTATGAGGGAAGTGATTGAGCTGAAATAGTTATAATTGTTTATAGGGAGTTTCGTACCACTTTCACTCACACGTGCCAGGTCTTGACGCCATAGACATTGAATCTGCGCCTATTTTCTAATTTTTCAAAGACGATGTTCCGAGATCTGGCTCTTCCATTTACGTCCAAGAAGAGTAGGGTAAACTTCAAGGTGAAATATGTCTTGTTCCCTCTCTTCTCGATCAGTAGATTCCTGGTCACCATGTACTTTCCTGGCGTCGGACCATCTCTGTACAAGAGATTTGAGGCATCATTGAGGTTTAGGTCATAGTAGAACTCCTGCTTCTCGTCCAGCTCAATATAGTGTTCTGAAAGAATTGATTAAGTGTTCATCCTATGAATTTAAGGAGCCTACCAACGCTTGCCGCATACTCATCCGACTTGTATTTCTTTTCCATGAAGCGATTCCATTTTGGAGAGCCAATCGGGATTGGAACAACTGGCTTCCCTGGCACAAACTCACAAAGACAATAGTCCCAGGTGTCAGGGTGAGTCTTCTTTGGCTCTGGAGGAATGAAGTTGTCGTCCTCAAACTCATCATCGGCTAGTATTGCGTACTTGAGCCTAGAAATAGCAAGTTCTGTGATAATATACCCTCAATATCTCTACTCTGAACATTTTCTGTTGTCATCTTGATCAAGTTTATCTCACTTCCTTTAACAGTTATAAAAAAGTAATAAACAAAATGCTCCTCACGTTGTGCTCAACATGTTTTTAATGATACAGTTTCTCTAACTGTGACAGGAACCGAGATAAACTTGATAAACGAGTTGGTAAAATAATTCGTGCTGTATGATCAGAGAAAATTGTAAGTTTGACACTAATAAAAACAAAAAACCCAGAAACTCACTTCCGATTTGCATTGAAGTTTTCGAGTGCATTGAAAATCTTGTTGTTTGGGAACTTCATGATGATGAACCCGTGTTTCTGCCAACACCGAACTGAGCGACTGAACCGAACCGACTGTGCTTCGACTGTGACTGTTCTCCGAGAGGCGCCACCCTTTTTCAACGATGCCTTAATTTGAGTTACTCGATTACTTATCAGCGCAGTTTAAAACGGAAAAGAAAAGAGAAAAGGGTAGGAGAACACTGTATCGAAAAAAAAATCGGAAAAGAATGATAGAAGAGTTTGACCACATTGTGTCGAAATAGAGAAGAGAGAACGCCTATGTCTCTGGCTGACCCGTCGCATTCACAAAATTCGGAAAATTGAAGGTTACAGGTGGTTTCCACGAATGTAATTGGTTACTCCTTTTTCTTCTCTCTTTCGGAGAAAAATGGAAAACTGTCGAGAGAACGGAAAAGATGTGGCAATATTCAGATGGAATGGGTTGGGACTGTGAAAAAGAAAGAACAGATAGTAAAGGGAGTTTCTCTAGAAAATGATTCCAATCATGTTAGCTAAAGTGTTTCCCGTTCATCACTCGTTATCAGTTTGAAAAAGCTGACACAGGCGCTAGAATTTATCAGGAAAAAAGGTTTGGCGTAGAAACGTCTCAAAAAGCAGAGGAAAACTTGATAAGCATGATATCAAGTTTTCGTTCAAAATGGTGGAAAAACGGTGAAAAACGGACAGAAAATATGAATCGTGGAAACAGTTTAAAACATGTGATGATTGAACTTTTTAGTGTAGCTGTCATGGATTGTCTGAAAAAGCTGGTGAAATGTCAATTTGATGGGTATACAAATCACTAACTTGGTGAATCAAATGAAGTGATAACGAAATGCAGAACTAGTACGATTGGTGAGCTCGGGAATTTCGTACATGAAAAAAGCTCTTTGTCTGTTTCAGATGCGTCGCGAGGGCAGAATAAACCAGGACAAGGGACGATTTTCATCCTTTCCATGCTCCAATCATGGAATCTGAAATGTCATCTCGATGTTTGACTCTGTTGTTGTTGACTGCGTTGTCCCTGTTAAAAGTGCAACATTTTTCCGCTAGTTTCGTTATCTCCATTTCCTCTCTCTTCACATTCATGTCAAAAAGAGCGCTGTCCGAAAAAATTTCCCTTTCATTCAAGGCCTGGCGACTCTGCCCGAAAACGAATTATTGACCCTATGACGTGCGGGGCAGTATGAAACGAATTGAGGAATGGCATGAACACTAACTTCGAATGGGGACAGAAGTTGCGAATGGTTTCGTAGTGGAGAGGAAATTTTGAAACGCAAAGTTACAGTACCTCAGACCTGTTGGTAAAAGAAATCGGGGAGTCTTATAATGTTTTTTTTTTCTGAAAATCTGTTCGAAAATTTTTCTATTATTGCTGTAATGAAGAGTTTGTTTGAAATATCCTATTACTGATGATAAAATGAATTGGGTTAGGATTGCAATATCCTAATAATTTTTCTGTCTTGCGGGATGAAAATGTTTCACTGTAATAGTTTTTTTCAAATTTTCTTGTTCGAAACTGATAGCTTTCAGAGCTGAAGATTTCAGATTCCCTTATTGTTGTCGAAGCTTCATTCAACTACTCGCTACCGTATCCTTCTATCCCTCTACATCTTCCGAACCTCCCGAACTTTGACCAAGCCGATGTTCGCAACACCACTTCAATTCACACTCCTTTTTTCGCAAAACCTTTCTTCGCTCCTCTCGTGGAGGTCGATCTCCCCGAGAGAGAAGGAAAAATGCAACGATGTTCAAGTAGAGGCCGAGAAATCTGCCGGCCTGCCTTGAAACGAAACGCTTATCAGATTAAAGAAAAGGTTTGAGTAGATTCCGTTTTCGGTTTGAATACTGTAGAGAACGGCAACCAATCGGAATCTTAGGGTGGTAACTAGTCAAGGAGTAAATCATATTAAAAAGTCAAAACTTTGAAGACGTGAAGTTCAGATCTATTCTGAAGGCGAGGGGGAAAGAATGTGAAGCAGTTGGAAGGTATAGGAGGATCGAGTTTACTGAAACATGAATATGGCTTAAGATTTCGAATTCGATGAAGAATAACAAAAAAAGCTCCAAGATTTGTGTTGGGAACTAGTCGTCCTAAAATATGTCCTTCAGAATTGCCGCAATAGTAATATCCTGTTTCCCATTATTTTTCAGACGTTTAAATTTTTTCCAACACTTGCTCTACTATCGCAGCATCACGCAAAGGATTACGTGAAGAACAAAGTTCCTCCACAGTGAACTGTGATCATTATACAGTAAGATATAAGGGAGTAAGATAACCAGCGTCAGTTCCTATTCTCCATTCATGAAGGCCATCTTTCTTCAGCTATTATCCAGATCATACCACCATGTTTTGATTCCCCCGGAAAACTTCGCAATAAACACGACCACACTTGCACTTTTCCGAAAAAATGAAGAGATACTATGTAAAATGGAGAGACCAAATGGGTTTGGCCTGCCTCGAAACAGTTATCAGATTACATAACTTCTTGTTCTGATACCCATATTTTGTTGAGAGATGATACAGGAAACAAAGAATGGAATTATCAAGTAGTGGAGAGAACATGACTACGTTTGCCCAAACCGGAGAGGAGAGCAAAAATCAACCAGCGGGAAAAAAGTTCGGAAACTAGTGGGGAAAAATTGGAAATGGAACTGTTCGGGTTTGTTTACCAAGTTGAGGCCGTACTCAGATAAGCAAACAACGTTCAAAAATGGTGGTGGACGGCATTAATTGTCAATTTCTCTGATTTTTTTCTAATTCAAAAAATGATCAACAGTTCACAGCTCCACATTAGGCAGGTCAACATTTTGAAAAATTAGAAGTTTGGATTATTGAAGAAAATAGGGCAGTTGGAAAAAACATCTGAATCTTCTAGTAAGAGAAAGAATTTTCAGAAAATGAGAAAAACAGCTTGAAACATATCGAGCTATTTTTACATATTACCGGGCAGTAAGTGGAGATGAAGTATTTTCAGAACTAATACGTGAAGGGAACATCATCACAGAACATCTGTTACAGGAACCAAAACTTGTTCGAAATGGCGGGAATTTTTACCGGTCTATTTGAAGAGATACAACATTCAGACGGTTAGCTCCTAGATGATGAGAAATGAATGGTAACGACTAGAATAACTTTTCGGACTCTATAAGGTTCATGTGCAAGATCCTTAATAAGACATATGCTCAACTACTAGGCATGAGGCGAACGGATAACTTTTTTGGGGGTTGACAGATTTTCAAATCCCCTCTCTCTGAAAAATTGCAGATTTTGAGTGTTTCTGACTCAAGGTTCCCTTATTTCAGCTGTACAAGGAATCCCAGAAAACGTCATATTTTCTTGCATGTCTTTTTGAGAGAAAATTATGTATCAACTGCGGTCACTCAAACAAAATCTGCGGAGTACTGATCCTCAGGCAGACCCACAAAATACGAACCCTTCCAAATTTCAAAATTTTTACCCCGAAATTTTACTAAAGAAGAAGACCCTGTTCCGATACAACACTCACCTCATTTTTTCTTAAGACCTGTTGTAGCTGCTCACATAAAAAAATATAGGAAAACAAAAAGATAGCTGAGCAGCAGTTTTCGCAGTTTTCGAACGTAGCCCAAAGTTTCACGAATGCCACTCTTCCTCTTTTCTCTTGAAAAAGAACTGGACACTGGCAAACTTCTTCAGAGAATGTTGCGGGTCTGACTGAGAGAGTGTAATAATGTGTGCGCCGAAGAAAAATTCGGACGGCGTCCAGCGCCGGCACTCAGAGGCTCTGGCGCTGGTCACAGCACCTAGCATATTGCCTCTTTTTTAGGCGCGAGCATGACTTCTGAACATTTTCCCAGGTGCATTCGCGTTTTCGTGGAAATCTCAACCAGGAAGTGTGTTGTTCCAGATTCTCTCCTCTACGGCTAACAACTTTGAAAGTGGAGTTTTCTCTCTTTTTCTCTTGCTAGTGGTCGACTTTTGGTCACTCTTCATGAAAAGAAGAAGAAGAAGAAATAGAAGATAGAGGGTCGGTGAGTTCGAAGCAGCAGAACATTCAACTTATCCCTTTCTAGCCATCCATCACGTAGTATTGACATACTCTCACCGAACCTTCTTCTTTTTTTTTGTTGTTTTGCACACACGCAAGGCCACAAATAACACAACAGCTTCTACTTGCATGTGGAGAGAAAGAAGAAACAGCAACCTTGCGAGGAGCCAAAGACGGCAGAGTTCACTCGTTTTGAGGAGCATCCATCAAAGCGGGGAGTCCGTTTCTCGTCCTCTAATTGGAAAAAAAAACTTCGGGGTTATGACACATTAGAAATGAAGATGAAACGAATCGGGAGGTGAGAAGAAAGATATGATTGGGAATGGGTGCACTTATTGAATCTGTAAATGTTCAGCAGAAAAATCTGAGGAAGATCTGATAACCAGAGAATTCATGAGTAAAATTCTTGAGCTCCCTGCTAGTAACTTCTGCTTGATGAGTAACACCCGGAACTCTAATCTAGATTTTTCTCATGAAACTTGATCTCTGCAATGATTATGATTATGATTCACTTTCCATCTTGGGTGCCCTGAATGTTCCTAATTCTCCACTAAAAACATGAAGATTCATCATTAACATTCTGAAGAAATACATTCAATAAAAATAAACTCTGTGGAGAAGCAACATGCGGAAGTCTAATATTCGATTTGCTTTTTTTTGAAACTTGATCACTGCAGAGCATCAGATGCACCTATTTCTTGAGAGTTATCATCTGTTCTTTCATCGTGAGCACATTGACACTGATCCGATTCGCTAGCGGTCACCAAAAAGTCGCTGACTCCGAATTCCCGGAAAAAGTTGAAAATTTGAGTTTTCCTCGGAATTTCGCCTGTTCATAGTGGCTGTATATGGTTCAACGCCTACATAAAATTCAGTTGGCCTACGGACTACACAACAATAGCACAACGGATACTCATTGACACTGTTCCGATTCGCTAGCGGTCACCAAAAGTCGTCGACTCCGAATTCCCGGAAAAAGTTGAAAATTTGAGTTTTCCTCGAAATTTCGCCTGTTCATAGTGGCTGTATATGGTTCAACGCCTACATAAAATTTATTTGGCTTACGGACTACACAAAAATAGCACAACGGATGCTCACTGACACTGTTCCTATTCGCTAGCGGTCACCAAAAGTCGTCGACTCCGAATTCCCGGAAAAAGTTGAAAATTTGAGTTTTCCTCGAAATTTCGCCTGTTCATAGTGGCTGTATATGGTTCAACGCCTACATAAAATTTATTTGGCTTACGGACTACACAAAAATAGCACAACGGATGCTCACTGACACTGTTCCGATTCGCTAGCGGTCACCAAAATCGCCGACTCCAAATTCCCGAAAAAAGTTGATAGTTTGAGTTTCGCTCGAAATTTTGCCTGTTCATAGTGGTTGTGTAGCGTTCAACGCCTATGTAAAATTCATTTGGCTTACGGACTACACAAAAATAGCACAACGGATGCTCATTGACACAGTTCCGATTCGCTAGCGGTCACCAAAATCGCCGACTCCAAATTCCCGAAAAAAGTTGATAGTTTGAGTTTCGCTCGAAATTTTGCCTGTTCATAGTGGTTGTGTAGCGTTCAACGCCTATGTAAAATTCAGTTGGCTTACGGACTACACGAATATAGCACAACGGATGCTCACTGACACTGTTCCGATTCGCTAGCGGTCACCAAAAGTCGCTGACTCCGAATTCCCGGAAAAAGTTGAAAATTTGAGTTTTCCTCGAAATTTCGCCTGTTCATAGTGGCTGTATATGGTTCAACGCCTCCATAAAATTCAGTTGGCCTACGGACTACACAAAAATAGCACAACGGATGCTCACTGACACTGTTCCGATTCGCTAGCGGTCACCAAAATCGCCGACTCCAAATTCCCGAAAAAAGTTGATAGTTTGAGTTTCGCTCGAAATTTTGCCTGTTCATAGTGGTTGTGTAGCGTTCAACGCCTATGTCAAATTCAGTTGGCTTACGGACTACACGAATATAGCACAACGGATGCTCACTGACACTGTTCCGATTCGCTAGCGGTCACTAAAAGTCGCTGACTCCGAATTCCCGGAAAAAGTTGAAAATTTGAGTTTTCCTCGAAATTTTGCCTGTTCATAGTGGCTGTATATGGTTCAACGACTACATAAAATTCATTTGGCTTACGGACTACACAAAAATAGCACAACGGATGCTCATTGACACTGTTCCGATTCGCTAGCGGTCACCAAAATCGCCGACTCCAAATTCCCGAAAAAAGTTGATAGTTTGAGTTTCGCTCGAAATTTTGCCTGTTCATAGTGGTTGTGTAGCATTCAACGCCTATGTAAAATTCAGTTGGCTTACGGACTACACGAATATAGCACAACGGATGCTCACTGACACTGTTCCGATTCGCTAGCGGTCACTAAAAGTCGCTGACTCCGAATTCCCGAAAAAATTGAAATTTTCCGTTTTCCTCGAAATTTCGCCTGTTCATAGTGGCTGTATATGGTTCAACGCCTCCATAAAATTCAGTTGGCCTACGGACTACACAAAAATAGCACAACGGATGCTCACTGACACTGTTCCGATTCGCTAGCGGTCACTAAAAGTCGCTGACTCCGAATTCCCGAAAAAATTGAAATTTTGCGTTTTCCTCGAAATTTCGCCTGTTCATAGTGGCTGTATATGGTTCAACGCCTACATAAAATTCATTTGGCTTACGGACTACACAAAAATAGCACAACGGATGCTCACTGACACTGTTCCGATTCGCTAGCGGTCACCAAAAAGTCCCCGACTCTGAAATCCGAAAAATGTTGAAAATTTGAGTTTTCCTCGAAATTTCGTCTGTTCATAGTGGCTGTATATGGTTCAACGCCTATATAAAATTCAGTTGGCTTACGGACCACACAAAAATAGCACAACGGATGCTCATTGACACTGTTCCGATTCGCTAGCGGTCACCAAAATCGCCGACTCCAAATTCCCGAAAAAAGTTGATAGTTTGAGTTTCGCTCGAAATTT
>LR544906.1:0-12466 GCA_900536305.3 Caenorhabditis sp. 40 LS-2015 | reverse complement strand
ACTAGACGATTGGATAAATACGAGGTAGTTATGAGAAGTTTCAGAAACAGAAAACAGGGGGATTGCTCAGTTTCCAGTCATAAAAGCGTTTGAAAACTTGGGCGTTTCCCCCCAGACAGAGGTGTATGGCTCACTTTTGAAATTGTAAAGGTTGTTCCAGTCAATGTTGTGTCTCACTGGAAAAATGGAATAGCTGAGACGTTGAGGTCATTGGAAACCACAAGCGCTTGAAACTTGAAGTTTCAGAAACACAAAATAGGCAGGGGGATTGTTCTGTTTTCAGCCAAAAAATTGCTTGAAAATTCGGGCGATCCCCAGACAAAAGTGTATGGCTTACTTTTCGAACTGAAGGTTGTTCCAACCTGTGTTGTGTCTCAGTGGAACATCAGAAAAGCTGAGAAGTTGAGGCCATTTGAATCACTTAGATATTTGGAGTCTCTGTTTCCAATGGTTCTTGGATTCTCTGTTGTTCGGATAGTCGAATTCTATAGAATTGTTGAATTCTCATGGAGTCTCGGCAAAATGAACTCGAGATCTCAGAAACTTTGGAGTCCAAGAAAATTAGAAAAACTTCCAGAAAGAATCATTTGGCTGTAGTAGAGTGTGAGGTCTCCAAGTAAAAGTGAAAGTCTTGCTTTTGTGATCCTACAACTTTTACTTGGGACTCTTCAACTCGACTAGAGCCAATGACTATTGTTATCAGTTGAGCTCCTCGAGAATAATAGAACTGCTTGGTTCAATATTACATGCTCTGTTTTGCAGAGGTTGCTGCACACCGAATGGACACGGAAGGGACTCGGGATGGATTCGGGATGCGCCGATGGATGGCAAGGATCGAATCGACGATGGGTGAAGATGGTCTGGGGATGCACCGAAGGATTGGCCCAGGTAAGTAAACTACATATGTTTCTATCTCTTTGAATAGATTCTAAAGAGAGGGAAGTGATCCATAGAATCAAACGAGGATTGTTCAGTTTTCAGCCATAAAAGCGCTGAAAAACTGAAAGAATTCCCTGAATGATCTCTAGTCAAAAGTCAAGTTCACAGTAGATTAGCCCAGTTCTCGAAATCTGAGAGGTTTTTCGACACTCTCTGTGTTTCTTTTTGAATAGCTTGAAAATCATTTCTTCTTCATAATTTCATGTTGACAGTGGAGTCTGGGTCAGCCGAGACCACTCCGAGCCAGGAAATTCTAAGTGTGCGGACCCGAGAAAACCCCCAAAACCCCCAAGATAAACGTGTAAGATAAGCGGTGTTAGGGAAACAACAGTAAACGGTGACTCTACAATAGGTTTATTGAGAGTGAATGAGGAATGACAATCGAGTTGGGAAAAAGGTGGATTACGAAAGGGGACGGAGGTTCTGGGCGAAAACCTCGTGGGTAAAACCTTGAAGCTCCGTCAAATTGGCACCAAAACCCAATCGTTGTCAGTTGAGTGGATACAAAAAGGGTAGAAAGTATTAATGGGGTGGAATCGAGCGATACAGGTCCATTGCGTGACGCAACGATCGCTGCAGCAAGCTCGACTGGCCTAAAATCCGTCGAGCGAGTGGGAAGGCCGCCGACGGTGGGTCCCGGCGCGATTGTCCAACGGAGCGTAGTTGCAGCCTCCTTGATGGCGCGACGTTCAAATATGAGTTTCCTTGTTGTTGGAGTGAGCAAGGCACGAACAATGTGAGATAAACCGGTATAAACCAGATTAAATGGGAGAAATTAGTGACGTATAATTAAGGCGATAATCCAGGGAGAATTTGAGGGCAAATTCCCAAGACCCTGGATTACATCGCCGCCAAGTTGGCAATTCTCTCGCTCGAAGGGCGTGGAATTGACAACACTCCGGGCGGGGCCAGGGCGGCCAAGAAGGTGACAACTTTTGAGTGGACGTAACAGGATAGGGCACTTTGGCCGTTCTTGGGAAGTACTGCTGACTTTTAGTTCGGGTACTTTCTGGTGTCCATTAGTTGTTGATATCTTATTCGGATCTTGATCTTCTTCTTTTTCAGGTTCTTGTGTATTGTGGTCACTTTTCTTTCCATCTGTTACTGGGGTATCAATCATCGGGATAATAGTTGTTCATGGGGTATCTACTGTGGATACGTTTGGTCTTTCGGAATCGTGGTGTTTCTTGGGGCTATACTCTGATTCTGGATACTTAAAGATTGCCGGTGTGGATGGTGTCGATTTTGACTTCAATCTGGGATCGTTGGTGGTGGTGAGATAACCCTTGATGTCTTCTTGGTCTTCACAAGACTCGATTTTTAATGGGATCAACTGACACACTGATCTTTTGTAAAATCTTCTTCTGCATTTTACTACCACCGAGTGGATATCTCCATTTCTTGATGGACAGATCTTCACGATATTTCCGAGTTGCCATTTTTTCCTTCGGACTAAGTTGTTGATCAACACTACTTGACCGACTTGTGGTTTCATAGTGGAGCCTCTTACTCCTTTGTGTTTTGATTCACGGATGTGTAGTAGGTAGCCGAGTAACCAAATTTTCTAGATTTCTTCTAAGACTGTGTCGATCTTGCTCAAATGTGCTCTTGTACGAGCTTTTGCTGACGATCGTCGGGGATCGCATGGATGATTATGAGCTGAGATTCCGCGGAGTGATCCAGGGATTGAAAGTCAATTGGTCTGAGTGCTACCATGCCCTTTTCTCCTTTTGAATGTGGGTACACTATCTTGATTCTCTTCGATTGGTGATGATTCACATATTTGTTTGCTGATCTTCGCCATGTTGTTTTCCAGGAAGTGTTTCTCTCTCTCTCTGGTTCGGTTGACCGTTTTTCACCGAGTTCATTGAAACAGCCATTTTGGTCGAAGTGACCAAAACTCTCCATACCTTTTCAGGTACAGGGTCCAAAATTGGAGCTCCTATTTCAGTGATACTGGCTTTCCTCATTTGAGATACTTCGCTTGACAATATCGTTTTATCTTTGAGATATTATCCCATCGTTCTTGATAGTTGTGGAATACGAAATCAGATGGTTGGTAACTGGGAGAAGATTGTTACATGGAGGGTCACTGGCTCTTCAGAGATTTTTTTCATTGATGACATTCGGGTAGACTTTGTTCTTGCGAAGGGAACGATTGAGACTGGTGGATCTTGGGTGGATACCGTAAGGATAGATTCGGTTTCCGGTGATTTTGATGATAGAGTTTTGGTCTTCTTGGGCTTCTTGGTTTTCAACTCGATATTTTCTTGGAGTACTAGATCGTGGAATTCTTCAAGTTCACTTTTTCTACTCGTCCTTCGATTTTTGACGGCATTTCATCTCGTCCTTTCTTCAAGAATCTTGTCCTTTGAGCCAAAGAGACCTTTGTTGGAATTCGATGGTACTCATTCCTCTTGTCGCGAAATCCGCTGAATTCGTTTTTGTTGGGTAGTGTCGGATGGAAACTTCGATGTTCTTCTCTGTGAGCCAGCCTATATCCTCATGGAAGGCTTTGACTGTAGTGGTCTACTAGTGGTCTACTGATGTTCTTTTTTGAGCAACCAGAACAGAGAGATTGTGATATCTGTCATGAAACAGACTTGGACGATTGGGATTTGGATCTCTTTGATCCCTTTGACTGCAAGATTCGATTTTTCGATTGAATTGGATCATTCCATTACAGACTTTCATCGGTCCAGTATTCTCGCATTGTTCTTTTTGGGACGACGAGGAGTGGAAATACTATTCCGATTGGGTCGAAGGTCTCTGCTAGTCTAGAGGCAACTTGTCTTTTCGGTGGGATGACGTGGTCGATTAGTGACGATGAGGCGCCATCGTTGTTCGGGTGGATACGAATCATTATCAAATTTAGGAACATTGGAATTCGAACGTGTGGTTGGAGTTCTTTGTCTCTTCGGTTTGAGAGTTGAGATTGGTCTCTGTTGTTGGTAACTTTTGTTGAATCTTGGTGGATACGTTTGTTGCTCAGTCGCGAATTCCGCTGGGATCTTGTTTTTGCCTCTGACAGGTTTCTTGTCTAGGAGTGTGGAGTTCCTGGCAGGATGGGTTCTGATCGACGTTGAGTTTCTTTTCCTGGAGAAGATTGACGATGGATCGATGTGCTTGAGATCATGGGTCATCCGATCGCAATTGGTCTGATGGAAGGGCAATGTTCGTAGAACGTCATCTCAACTGTGACTGACGTGTTTTCAGATTCTGCAGGTATTTTTGCTGCTCGTCCGACCAAGTCTTGATAACATGATGTATTTTCGTCGTCAGAAAGGTACGGGTTCTCGACAACATCTCTAGAAGACTCTCTTAACTAAACTCAATTAGTCTGTGGCATCCAGGTTGATAAACTTCAAATCTGTGATTGGTGGTACGAAGATTCATGTTCCGATTTTTGATAATTTCTTTCTCCATTTGGGATGATGTTCTCGAATGATCTGCTTGTGGAACTCATTTTTCTTTATCTGGAATTGAGAAGATTTCTCCTCTCAGTGGATATCGCTTCGGTAGACGGATCTTGTTCGGGTGGTGGAATTTAGACTGTTGTTTATTAACTCTTACAGTCTCAAAGAGTTGCTCCTATGGCTGTTCTTGGGGCGTGAGGAGACTCGACTGGAAGTTCTGAGTCTTGAACTCTAGTTCGTGGCAGGCCGACTGGTCACTTGGTTTACAGAATACGAGAGCTAGTTCGTGGTACTCCTTGGCTTGATTTTTCAAGTTCATGGAGCATTAGTCGACTGGTCACTCGGTTTACAAAATACAAGAGCTAGTTCGTGGTATAAGGACAGTACAGGTCGACCGGTCATTCGGTTTACATATGGTCGCTCGGTTTCATATTACGAAAGCTGATTCGTGGAATACTTCCTTTCAATTGCCTTCTGGTATAGGTCGACTGGTCACTCGGTTTACAGATTACGAGAGCCGGTTCGTGGAATACTGGCTTCAATTGCCGAGGCTTAAATTCCCGTCAAAATATAGGTCGACTGGTCACTTGATTTACAGAATACGAGAGCTAGTTCGTGGTACTCCCTGGCTTGATTGTTCAAGTGCATGGAGCATTAGTCGACTGGTCACTCGGTTTACAAAATACATGAGCCGGTTCGTGGTATATTGGTTGACGGGATTATTCAGTTCATGGAGCATTAGTCGACTGGTCACTCGATTTACAAATTACGAGAGCCGGTTCGTGGTACTCATTGACTGAATTGTTCAAGGTCATGGAGCATTAGTCGACTGGTCACTTGATTTACAGAATACGAGAGCTAGTTCGTGGAATACGAGAGTATTGGTCGACTGGTCACTCGGTTTACAAAATACATGAGCCGGTTCGTGGTACTCATTGACTTGAACTCTTAGGCGGATCTTGTGCCTATCTATAGATACCGGAGTATCGATTCCCTCGACGAAAACTTCCTTGTTTGTGTATAGGCAGACTTAGATTCACTTGAGCACCTGACGTCTTGGTGTTCTTGCTTCACTTGTTCGGCATTTCTATAAAGATCTATAGGCTTGAATGGTATTCCACCGAGGAAGGGTACCATCAGCTTGAGAAACGCTAAAGTCAGACTATTGCAAACGATTTCATTATCGAAGTGGGGTGGTTAGAAACAAAGTTCACATGTGGATGTCTGATCTTATCTGAATCGAGAGATTGTCTTGGGCACCATAANAGAAACAAAGTTCACATGTGGATGTCTGATCTTATCTGAATCGAGAGATTGTCTTGGGCACCATAACAAATATAGATTTTCTTATTGATTTTGCTACTGGAGCTTTCGTTTGTTTGTATCGTTTGGTGGAGTACGTATTAATCGATGATTTTTTTTTTTTTTTTTCTGGACATGTCTCTTTCAACTTATCTTCACATGTGAATTTTATCAAACTCAACTTGATTTGTCGCTGGTCGGTACTGAGTTAGATTCATTTATTATGACCTCGCATAATCTCTTCTGATCTCCTGTAGTGTTCTATTTGAGATCAAGCATTTCTTCAGAGAGTGGCCGCTCCCGTCAGAGATTCTAGATCTGATGATCTTATTAGAATCTGAACTGATTTCTTTTCATGTTATAAGCTTTTTAGCTAGTGTTACGCATTTATCGCGCTGCCACCACGGTAGAACTTGTCCACTGACTATAATTTTCTTCCGTATAAAATTCAGTTCTTCACCAATGTGGGTGGCGAATCCACATCGGACACTTCCGATCAACAATCAGAATTGAATCACGGTGTTAAGCACCATTGCACTAAGCTCAGAATGACGACTTCACAACTCTTCACGATGAATTTCCGAGTTGACTCATACTCGGCCTAACCACATTTTGTGGATACTTTTCTTGACCTTTTTGGGTTATGACAACTTTACTCATTATGTTGTTTAGACTGTGTTACTTGGGTTTTCTCTCTTTTTATATCTCTCTTAGCTTGCGAAGGATTCTGCTTAACAGCGGGGTATGAAGATGACAATAGCAAAATATAATGACGTATCATATGTTGGATTTGAATGATTTGTGAATTGAATTGTAGAATGATGAGGTTTATTTGAGAAAGAACTATGATGGAAGCCTTTTGGCTACTTCAGACGGCAGCATAACAACGAAAAGGGGGGCAACAAAAGGAACAAGTGAATAAAGGTGTGAGAATTGACATGAGTGATCTTTATCATTGAGTGGATTGGAATCCTCCTCTGCCGAAGCGTCTTTTCCCGAGTGGGGTAAGGTTGGCATTTGTTGATCCAGTTGGATATGCTGGTGGCATGTAGAATGATTGGCGATTCTCCTAAATTGTCCAAGATGTTTCTGTGGTTTCACTATATTCAACCTGACTACCTTGTGTTCATCATGAAGTTCCTTTTGTTGCACTTGTTGTCTCTCTTCGTTTGGTGGAGATATGCGAGATCGGTTTTGGTTGAGTTGGAAGTGGCGAGAGTCTTGATTCCAGCACTGTGCGAGCTTATCTTTGTGGATACTGGTTATCGGCTTGGTTTCCAGAAGCATACGGCGGATGTCACTCGTTTTCATTTCCACTTTGTTGAGCAGGATGCGACTCTCACGGCTATCCTCTTCCAGTCTTTCCTTCGATATGACGAGCTCGCGCATGGATTTCTCCGATAGTTGGGTCAGCTTCAAGATTTCTTCCAGCTTCTTTTGGATGTGTTTGTTGTTCTCGCTAGTCGTTGCTTCTAGTTCGAAGAACTCTCTGATGATGTCTCCGACAACGCGATCTCTCTTCTCGGATGCTTTTTCCAGTTTCTCAATTCTCGTAACGATCTGTTCCATCAACGCTTTCTGGCTACCTATAATACTTTCTTCGTTGTACAGTTAATCGTCTTCTTATCGTTACCAAGTTCTCTCATCCAATCGTTTTCCATTTGGTTACTGAACAACGGTCCCGAAGTAACGAGTGTTTCTTGATTGGCCTGTTGGATACTTGATGGACACTTCTTTTTGGTCTCGTATGGTGGTGGATACTGGTCCTCGTGCTCGAATGATGGTGGATTTGACATGATCTTCTCTGAAGTTGTGTCGTTAGATTAAGCAATACAGCAGTAAGGAATGGGTGATCAAGCGATGTCTTCATAGATACGGGAATGATCATTGAATCATGAGAGAGAAACATTGGTAAACGATAAAGACTCATATAAAACTTTTATTTCTTATACCTCGATTGATAGTTAATTTTGTGTGAAAGGACTACAGTTTTCTGTTGGCTACTGATGACACGCCGACGATAAACATAACAGAATTGATATGTGTGGGAGTTTTGATAATGGAGAACGGTGAGCTTCTTCGAAGACATGAATAAAATTATTGAATGATAGAACTTCATCTTCTCAATGTCAGAGCAATGTATTTGCTCTGTGACCGTTGGTCTTCTTGGTTACTTGTGGACGGGGACGTGGTGTCAACTTCTTTGCTTCGGCCACTTCCGGTCTACTTCTCGGCCCCTCATTTCTGCTTCCATTTCTCGAAATCGTCGTGTGGCTACAACATCTTCTGGCTATGACTACGGATTGACTATGCGTTTCCCTAGTTGGGTACACAATTGGAGATTGATGTTAAGTTGCGCGAGCACATTGACTTCGATCCCTTGTAGGTTTGATTACAGACTGAGCTGGGTGCTGCGACGGCGTAGTTGGAGCTCTAGAATAAGTAAATTGTTCTGGCTGTAGCTTTCTCTTTCTATCAACTTTGTCCTTTTCCTCGTTCTTTCTTTTGGAGTTTCCGTCTTGATGCGCTGAGCGACTTGGAGTGATTGGTAAGTGGTACTGACTTGACTTTCCGCGAGCAGTCTTGACTCCGTCAGTGGAGTACAGAAAAATTGAATTCGAAAGGATTCGTTTTCCGATAAATTAACTGTCAAATACCTTCTTTTGGCGGTTACTGGTTCCTTTGGGAGCTACTTCGGTCTTCTCTTGATCGGTTTTGCTAAGCTGGCGTTTATTGGTGGATACTCTAAGCTCGACGGACTGTGTTCATTCTGAAACAATTAGATATGTCAGTGACATATGACGTAAGTCAGTGACGATTTGGACGGGAAAGAACGAGTTAAGGCAAACGATTCACAATTCAATATACAATTTCTGCTATTATTAGAGTGACTATGTGATTTTTTTGGAGCTGAAGTTTTTCGCATTTCGGGCAAATTTATCATCGGAACTGGACTTTTCAAGCATTTCTACTTGGCCACGCGTTCATCCATTGCCATGAATGGCTTTTCCGAACAGACAACTTGCTAACCATGGATTTTCTCAAATTTCCCATCGAACTTCCGAAATTCTGGTTGATTTTTGCAAATTTCGCATCGTAATGAGGTGGTTCAGATTGAATATCAACCAGATTTCGAACGGAAACTTTAGAAATTTTTACGATGGAATGAATTTCCGGGGGAACTTGTATCATGCGAGAGATATTTCAGCTTTTTTTCAACGACTTCATCTTTTCAATACACTTTGATCTTCATAATATTCCGCAACTTTTCTCCTCTCTCTTTCTCTGTCGGAATCTCGACGACATTCGGACGGACGGTGATGATGACTGATGAAATAAACATAGCTGACATGACGAACGTATTCAACGTTGGGATGGACTATTGCTTGCATATTTAGAATCTTTCCAGAAGGTTTGAGTTCTTTATTGAGTGGTTACACCACTTGAAGAGTAACAACGAGAAACAACAGCAGGGTTAATGGACACTTATTGCTCATCCATAACGGATAATTGCTCATCCTTGATGGTGGTGGTACGGTGAGTCTTCTCTTGGAGTGGCTACCAGAGCAACCGCTTGTCGAATACCGTTCCCTCGACCTCCTGACTCTTCCAGACCTTCTCGGCGATCTGTTCATGTCTGGACGGACGTATGGATGATGTTGACTTCTTCAATTGTTATCATTGTTTTCCGGATTCTTTCATTCGGCTAACCTTCTCTTGTTCTTATTCCTTCACTTGGCTAACGTGTCTAGCCTTCGGCCTTCTCCTCTGACCTCTCCAGATTTTCTGACTTTTCCGTGCTGGATACGACCGAATCTGTCGATCTTGGAGCTCTCCATGCTTCTTCTTGATTTTTTGGCTCAGCCTTCTTGTGGATACTGAGATCCATTTTTCGGTTTCATTAGCGATATCAGCGATCTGAATTTGGGAAGCTCGAATTTTTGCGAATTTGGATCAATTTTTCACCTCGGGATAGATTCCGGCGTCTTTCTGGGGATGGGGCTCTCGATCTTGAACACGGATCCTTAGTGGATACTTTCCGGCTTGTTTTCCATCTTTGAGAAGTTTTCCTTTTTCGTATTGTCTGGGAGTCGGGGCTCGCGGCGAGTGGCTACGTCGATCTGAACTTGAAACGTTTAGAATCGTTCTCATTACGAATTCTATACCTAAAATTCGCCTCGGCTCTCTGAGCTTTTGGTGGATACAATTCATGTTCTATTTTCGAAGATGTTTGGAGGACTTGATATCGATGGCGATGCCTTCATTCTCGAGTAGACTTATTTCTGGAAAGAAATTCGGGCTCTATGCGGTTATAATGGTCCCAAGGGCAAAGAATGGTCCCAGAAAAATAAATGAATGGTCCCGCCAATTGAATGGTCCCTGAGGCAAAGAATGGTCCCTGGGGCAAAGAATGGTCCCACTTTTTTGGTTGAAGTGGCTTTGGGAGTTGAAAGGTCCCTGAGGCAAAGAATGGTTCCTGGGGCAAAGAATGGTCCCACTTTTTTGGTTGAAGTGGCTTTGGGAGTTGAAAGGTCCCTGGGGCAAAGAATGGTCCCTGAATGTTAGAAGTTGTCTTAACTTTGAAAATTATGCGGTTTGCCCAGCGCAACTCCCCATTTTTACAGATTCTTTTTTGTATTTCAGGCTTAGTAAAGTCCGTTGAAGGTATTTTCCGTTAAAAAAACATGTTATATTTGAAGAGATTCTCGTTCCCGATCTCGCTCCATGAGTTCGAAGAGAAAAGCCACGAGAACAAGGAATAAGAAGAAGAAGACAACGCAGTCATGCTTTTATCAATTTAACGCCTTTTCCATCATTTTCACTCTTTCTGGGACTTTCTAAGCCTGAACAGAGTACACGTACCATTCCTTGCATCAGGGACCATTCTTTGCACTTGGGACCAATCAATTCAATTTGGGACCATTCAATTCCCAAAATGATGTCACTCCAAAGAGGGGGACCAGTCTTTGCCCCAGGGACCATTCTTAGCCCCAGGGACCATTCAACTCCCAAAACCATGTCAACCAAAAAAGTGGGACCATTCTTTGCCCCAGGGTCCGTTCAATTCCACAGGGACCATTCTTTGCCCTTGGGACCATTATAGACGCATAGAGCCGAAATTCGCTTATCAAATGATAATTCGGCCTGAGCGATGAGTTCGTAAATGATCGACGGTATAACGATTAGAAAACAAGAGATTCATAATGCAAGCAATTTTTTGAAAATCTGTTAAGCTTTTTCATCAGATGATGCAATTTGAAATTTCGAAAATTTTTTCACAATTTTCCTTCGGATTTTATACAATTTCTGGCAGAAATTCACTTCGATTCTTGATTTTTAGCCGATACTCATAAAATTGATGAAGAAAACCGACGAAAATGGCATTTCCCATGAAGAAATTGACGATATTGAGGGGAAAGAGGCACGAATTTTGGAGTCGCCGCCGACAGGGCGTGCGCCACCGCACGCGTTGCGTGTGCGTCGCGGTCATTTAAGCCTTAGCAAGAGCTTTTCGGCGGGAATTTGAATCGGATTTTCGGTGGTACTGGAATAAAATTCGGCATGAATCGCGAATACTGGACGATTTAAAGGAAATTTTTTCAGGTTTTCCAGAGTTTTCCATCTCATATGCATCGGCATCAACACTTCCTAATTCCGTAGAATTTTAGGACACGAATTCCGTAGAATTTTCTGGCACAAATTCCGTAAAATTTTCTGACACGAATTACGTAGAATTTTAAAGCACAAATTCCGTAGAATTTTAATGCACAAATTCCGTAGAACTTTAATGCACAATTCCGTAGACTTTCAAAGCATAAATTCCGTAGAATTTTAATGCATAATTCCGTAGAATTTTTTCGGGGTGTGGCTGTGCCGACCTTCTTCAGCTGGAATATTCGAGAGACTTCTTGGTTGGCTTGTCGACGAAGATGATAGCGATTTTGATGATTTTTTGTATGAGAATAGAGATGAGGGTGGTAGAATTGGGGAAGATAATTTTGAGAGAGGGTGATGCAATCTTACACGCAATTCAAAGTGGTAAAAGTCATACTTGCAACGGGCCGGGCCGGGCCGGGCCGGGCCGGGCCGGTAGGAGGATTTTCCCGGCCCGGCCCGGCCCGGCCCGCCTCACTCAGCTGAAAAATTTTTTTTCAAATTTTTTATTTTTTTCAAGAAAGAGAACGAAAAAATTTATGCTATTTTTTTGAGAATCTTTTTTTTTTCAAATCAAAAAGTACAAAAAGAACAATTTGGTTCCAGAAAAGTTACTTTTCAAAAACTTTTTTCCGAAAAATCGGGAAAAAAATCAGCTTCAGTAATACCCCCCCCGGCCCGCGGGCCGGGCCGGCCCGGCTCGACGTCGGCCCGGCCCGGCCCGTAATTTTGCAAGTATGGAAAAACTGTTAGAACGAATTCGGCTGTGGTCGAGTAGAGGGTCTCCAAGTAAAAGTTAAAGACCGGTTGGAAAGCCCAAATCACATTCGTCTTGCTTTTTGTGTTCCTACAACTTTCACTTGGGACTCTTCAACTCGACTAGAGTCGATAACTCTTGCCCTGAATTGAGCTCCTCAGAAATAATACTACTCATTGGTTCAATATAACATGTTCTGTTTTGCAGAGGTTACTGGACACCGGATCGACTCGAATGGACACGGAAGGGACTCGGGATGCGCCGACGGATGGGATGGATCGGATCGACGATGGATGGAGAAGGTCTGGGGATGCGCCGATGAATCGGCACAGGTACGTCAACTAGAGATGTTCATAGCACTTTTGAGTTGAATAGATTATAAATAGAGGTAATTAAC
>LR544904.1:136054-147134 GCA_900536305.3 Caenorhabditis sp. 40 LS-2015 | reverse complement strand
GGTCTGATACGTGATGAACAGATTCTGCCATGCCATGCTGCTTGAAAAATGAGCGGATTCATTCGAGGGGTCTGCTTGAGCGGTTCTCCGTCGAAACAAGAACAGGTCTTGTTTGTCGGCGGGTATTGGGAACCGTCAACCTCGGATGATTGAAGTGCGCTGAGGCTGGAAATGTGCGCTGAGGCTATGAATGTGCGCTGGGGCTGATGTTTTCTACTTTTGACACTACTGACGTGATCCTCTTATCGAACTCACCATCACACCATCAGCTGCCAGACCATCGGAAATCTAAAAGGAGAAACGGAAAAATAACGAGATATTTTTTGAGTCGTTGACTTGCAATGAATTGGCCGACAACACTCAATTATTGATTGAAAACAACAAGTGGTTTATTGACACGTTGAATGTGTATAATGGTGATGGGTGAGCGGTAATAGGGTGAGGGGTACGGTCATAAGAAATCGTTGTAATTAGAGAGGGGAGAACGATAAATGATGCAGATATCATGTGGTGGTGAATTACAGCGGAAGGGTCGTGGCGTAGGAAGGAGACACGAGTGGATGATGAGCGGATTGTCGATTGAAAAAGGGAATCGGCGATTCGCCGTCCTTCTTGTTGCTCGTTCCATGTCCGTTTCCGGATTCGTGGCCTTGTCCTGGACCTCTGTTTTCCGGCGTCCACGCACTTCTTGCAGTGCAGATGAGCGGATGGGCGAGTGGTTGGTGCGCTGGCAACAGGTGCAGCGATTCACCTGGAATATCCATGTTCTCTTTTTGATTCTCTAATTTCGTCGATAATTTTTCCTTACCTCCTTTGGGCGTTGATCTTTTTCGGCTTGTGGAAGAGCGGATTGCGTGGCGACGGTCGGTGGATACGCCAGTCTGGGGAGCTGAGCGGATCGTTATCGTCGAACTTCGAAGAGGCTCTAGAGTCGACTCTGATTTCGCCGTCCGATTCGGTCATGATAGCGCTGTACGTCGATTTTTGGACTTCTGCTGAAATTACAGAGTGTTTTATGACGGAATTCGGCGAGAAAAATGACGGAAATCGGCGAGAAAATTTACGGAAAGTACGTAGAGAATTCAACGCACTAGCATGAGCAAGCAAAAATCGATAATTTGGGGGGAAAAATTGATCGGCGTTGGACGAACCGTAGCGGGTGTCGCGTTGCGCAGAGTTTCGAAATGTTTCGAAACAAATTGATGGGGCGCCGCAAACACCGCGCGTATCGCGTACGTAGTGTCTACCGTAGTATTGTCTACCGTAGTGCGGTTTTGCAAGAAAATTCGAAATCGGTGAAATAATTCAGCGACGAAATCGATTTTCGAGCGACGAAAAATGGGAAATAGAGAATTTGTGGAAATTTTTTCAGATCGCAGAGCGGATTGTATCGATTTCTTGACAGATTTTCAGCGTTTTTGCGTTCCAGATGAAGGGACGTCGTCGAATCAAGTCGGCGACTAGCAAAAAGCGGCAGAAAATACGCAAAAAACGTAATTTTCGAGAATATTGAAAGGAAGTAAATCGAGAGGTTGTCTCTGTGATCTTTGGAAGAGACGAAGCTCTGATTCAGTGCGCTGAGGCTTGGAAACAGGAGAGGCAGTAAGGCTAAGCTCTGGTTCCGTGCGCTGAGGCTGTGGACCAGGAGAAGCGATGCCTGCATTCCTGAGAAAGGAAACTTTGCGCAAGAAGATCCGGCTTCCGGGTTATCGCTCCCCTCGGCGAAGCGAGAGGAGTGCCCATTTCCAATTTTGGCGTGGCCGAAAATTGAAAACGGTCGATGCATGTAAGTTCTTTCAAAAATTGGCCAGATATCTGAAATTGAATTCCGACAATTATGGCCAAAACTCTTCAACTTACCACAACCATAGAGTTAGATAGATATGAAAAGATCATCGAGAAAGTGGTCAGTGTCAATGAGACCTCCGCTCTGAACGACTTCTGAGATCTTGCGTGGACACTATGTGACGCTTTCAAACGTATTAATTTCACAAGGAGTATAGCGTTGTTGATCAAACTGGCTGACATCCAGAACAAGCAGTTTACGAGGAGGAAGTAGGCGTTTCTCAGCTGAAAAACAGTTGAATGGTCTTAAGCGTTCTTCCTCAACTTACCCCGAAAAGAGAACCTTGGAATCCGATAATGACGGAACCAAACTGGAATGGATAACTAGCTTGTATACACACTCCATCCGCTGGGAATAGGAAAAATGTGCTGAAGAATGGGTAGATGAAGATGAGGGGGAGGGCCACTCGGAGAACGGTTCCATTGATCTGAAAAAAGGAAACCAGGTATGTGATCTTGATCGTACTTCGACCGTCGTGGTCAGTGTCTTTTTGAAAATGCATTTTTTTGACCGTTCCCAGGAGGCCTCGGTTGAGAGGTCTTTGCTTCCAAAAAATGGCGCCGAAGCTCACGGAGGCTTTTCTAGACCAGACCATCAAGACCTAAATGATACGTTATTTTCTGTCTCCATTCACTTCATTATAGGGGTACTAGCCAAACCAACCCAAGGTACGTACCTTCACCTGGTTCTGAGGATAGGCAATCAAAACCAGACGCATTGCGGAAACCAGAAAAGGGAATATCATGGTAGCGTAGTTGACATAATACGTTGCGATATAAATGGCAATTATATATTTGTTTGGCTCAACACTGGCACACCAACTCGTGAACACACCGGCGGTCATAAGACGGAGTTGGATGAAATCGCAGACGAAGAAGAGGAGGCACTGGAAATTTCTAGTTTCAGGGATGGATAAAAGACGCAGATCAAGAAAACGATCTCGTCGTCGGCGCTTTTGACTTGTTGATGTCAGATTTTTCATTATCATAACTCGTCTAACAGTAGCAATGGAAACATCCCAAGCTGATCGTCCGGGGCTAGTCCAGTCTTCACACCATACAACGGAAATCTAACTCACCATAAACTGAGCGATGGAAATTGCACTGAACAGTGGAACATTGACACTTTTATCCTTGACCGCAGACAATAGCTTCACCAGAATCCGCATAATGACAACCACTGTGGCGGGGATATAGAGAATCGGAAGAATGAGAAGAAGCATGGGAAGAGTGAACAGTGAAATCTCGAAACGCATATAAGTCTCATTTCCATGAATACCCGGTTGAATTATAGACGACATTTTTCCTAGGCCTTCTTCAGAAATGAGTAGGGACTCTTATCTCTCGGTTGATTCAGTTATAACCTGAGCTGGCGGGACTCACTAAAAGGACTCGGCAAGTTGTTGAAGATTTGTGAAACGAATATTCCGAGTCGCGAATAACACGAAATAATTGAGGACTTTGAGTCTCAAGAAGGAAGTGTGATTTCGAAAATATTTTTTTTAGTAGTTGATGTTATAAGTCTAAAGATAGGGACAGCAATTGAAAGAGCTGTCTCTGATCAAACGGGATTATGAAGTTGTCTAGATTTTGAGCCAGCAATTGCTCATGATAATTAGTGACTAGGCGTGTCTAGGAATGATACATAATCCAAATGCACTGGGGACAAGATTTCGAAATTTTTTCTTGAGGAGTAAGTATGAGTTTCGAAAACTTTTTTGGAATCGATGTTGTAGTTTCGTGGGACTTTGGTCAGTATCTAAAGATAGTGAGCAATTATGACTCAAAGGCACTCGGGAAAAAATTTAAAATGGGGTCAAAAATCGTTAGCAAGAATGATGTAGTCTGAATGTTACAACTATACATAGATGATACGAAAACAACAAAAAGTTTTTATGCCGAGGTGAACGAAATGTCAACAATGTATACTATTCCGCTGCTGGACCCGAATCTTGCTCAGCGATTTCTTTCAAAACACCGGATGAGTAAGATAGAAGACCCATGGACAGACACAAGTCTCCAAGTCGTTCCCAAACGGGCGGAACATGATTGCGTAATAAGTAAGTTCTTTCAAAAATTGAACGGACGGGCGTATCAAGATGGCATAATAGGTCAAGTTGCTCCCAAGTTGGCCAATTAGCTGAATTTGTTGGAAACTTGTAGTCGGGTGACCTGCAAAACTTACCACCATTATAGAGCTGGACAGGTAGGAAAATATCATGGAGCACGTGGTCAACGTCAACGAGACCTCTGCTTTGTACGACTTTTGCGATCTTGCATGACTGCTGAGCGATTTTTTCAAGCGATGCAGATTTTTCAAAAGAATAATGTTATTGATGAGACTAGCCGATCCCCAGAACAAATTGTTGGTGAGGAGGAAGTAGGCGTTTTTGAGCTGAAGAGCTACTGTAGAGAAACTTTCAGCGAATTCGCCTACCTCATAGATAGATCCTTGAAAGCCGAGAATGATTGAGCCAAATGGGAACGGGCCATTGATTTGTTTGCAGTAACCATCTGCGGTGAATAGGAAGAAAGTGCTGAAGATTGGGTAGATGAAGATGATAGGGAGGGTCACTCGAAGAACGATTCCATTGATCTGAAAAGTGAAGATGGGGTTGTTGTCCCAAAACCTTTCAAACCAAGTACCTTCACCTGGTTCTGAGGATAGGCGATCAAAATCAGACGCATTGTGGAGACCAAAAACGGGAAGAGCATGGTAGCGTAATTGACATAATACGTCGTAATATAAAGAGCAATCAGATATTTGTTTGGCTCAACACTAGCACACCAACTCGTGAACACCCCGGCGGTCATGAGACGGAGGTAGACGAAATCGCAAATGAAGAAGAGGAGGTACTGTAACTGTATTATTTTCAAGATCGCGAAAGTAGCTAACCATGAGCTGTGAGATGAAAATCGCAGTGAACAAGGGAACATTGACATTCTTGTCCTTGACAGCATACAGCAACTTTTCAAAAATCCGCAAAATGACGATGAAAGTAATCGGGATGTAGAAAACAGGAAGATGAACCAAAAGCATAATGGGAAATGAGGTGAATGAGACCTCAAAGTTGATATAACTTTGGTTTCCATGAATACCCGGAAACCGGCTAGACGACATCCTTCAGAACTACTGGCCGATGTCAAAAAGTGTGAGTAAGATGGAGGATTGAGCCAGGTGGAGAGTAAGATTAAGGTTGTAATTTGTGTCTATTTCACCTAAATGACACCCCTCGATTTCCGTGAGATCTTGTTAGACAATCTGCGTTGTCTAGGGGTTTCGAATCTTTTTGAACTGATCTTTTGCAGATCAACAAAATGTTTTCAAGTTTTGAAAGCAAATAACACGGAAGTTTTTGAATAGCGATTTGAGAGCAGAATTTGAAATTGAAAGAAGAGATTTGAACTTTGAGTTTGTCGTCTGGACAACAGAAGCGAACAAATTTAGATCGCCAAAGATCAGAAAAAACAAAACTAGCAAAGTTAAAAAGTTTTTAAGAAGGGCGTACGAAATTGAGGGTTTCGGCGAAGTTTGTAACTAGCGAATAGGGAGATTTTTGGTTGCAAGTTTTGAGAGATGATGTTATTGCGAGTGCATGGTGTACCTGGTACACTACTTCTTCAAGTCCTCAAATTAGACCATTTTACATTCACAACCATCAATCTTGGCATTCGTACTGTACTTCATGCTATCTGAAATAAATCTGGCGGTCGGGACGGTCTGAGGCTTTGTCAAGCTAAATACGAGACCTCTGCAGGTTTGGCCTGGTATACATAAACTCTCTCATGTAGACCTGCATTTCTTGAAGCACGTGGTTCAGGGTTGAATCGAAAGTTTGGAAACTTTGATGCCGAATTATGGATCGTCTTATATCTCATGACAAGATAAATAGAAAAAGTCTGAACCTGAAAGACCTCAGTCCTCCCTATGAGCTTCAACTCTACTTTGCTCCCAAAATTTTTTTCCAGCTTCTTGCACAAAACTTTCTCATATGCTATTTTCGGCCTATGCACACTTCGCTGACATGTGAAATCAAGGTGTTTATTCAGAGGTGAACTAGAAATAATAATGAAGAGGTCACTCGCTGGCAAGGTGAGGTGTACAAATGACAGGCGTTCCGTTGGAATTCTTCGCCGCCTGATATGTATGATTGACAATAGCAATTGTAGCGGGCACCAGTTTTGAGTCAACTTTTGACAATGGTTTCTCTTCTGGCTTCACTGTGTTTTGTGGAGTTGCCGGGCAGAATTTTCGTATAGATGAACGGAGTTGCTTATTCATAATGAATAGGACTATTGGGGAGCTGAAAGAAAAAAGGTTCAATTCAACTAAACCCTATTAGCAACCTCAGGATGTAAAAGTCGTTGCAGCAAAACTCGATCTTCTTCAGGATGCTTCCAAGCCAAAGATGCTCAACCAAGAATGAAACGGAGAAGATCAAAAGGAAACTCTGGATGAGGATGAAAATAACAAAGACCACACTGGTGACCAACGTAGACATTGTCAAGGTCCTCTCCAGACCCTTGAACTTGTCCTTGAACTTTCTTGTTATCAGATGGATCCGAAGGTTGGAATAGACAATGAATAGCAATACAACGGTGCCGAGAACGAGTTTGAAAATTCTGGTGCGAACCCATGGCCACTCAACTTGACGCACATATCCGAGCAGACCTTCTCCAGAATACGCGTCGAATACGGTGGGAGAGATGGCGAGGTGCCACGTGACGGCGGTTGGGGAGAGCATGGCGAGCGAGATGATGTAGTTGGTGTGTTGCCATATCTGAAATGCGAGACGTTAGCAAACACGTGACATTATGGTTGGCTGGTTATCTTCTGAAAACCTTGACGATGTGGTCTGCTGTTTGGTGTCACTGTGAATAGCTCGCTAGTTCAGAGAACTCAAGGATCTCAATGTTGGGTTGGGACTCAAAACGGGCCTCCACTGACCTCGATTATGTTGCTGATTTGATCTTTCCCACCTATTCTTATACTATATGAGTCAAGTTGCAGTGATTTGTTCCCACACTAGGTTCAATATTCTCACACGAATACATAGAAGTTCCTAGAAAAAACTCTTACAACTTTGTGCGCGACCGGATAGGCAACACAAGTGAACCGGTTCGCCGAGAGCAAAAATGTCGATATGAGTTTTGCGAATTGAAAATAGTTGAACAGGGTTAGATACGGTGTCAGGAGGTAAGTGGGCTCAGGGAACCATTTGAAAAATAGATGACACAATCCATTGAGGTAAATAAGAGGGCGAGTGAGCATGAAGTCCAGAATGACCACAATCAGACTCTGGAAAAAAAGTTGTCGAAAATGTTAAAAAGAATATTGTCGATTCGCGACACTTACAATAATACCATCCATCACGTAGATCTTCAAATAGTCGTGCGACAAGACAGTTTTTGAATTTTGAGCTTTCAATAGAAACCATATGATGTAAAGATAGCCCAGTGAACTTATCATGGCGTATAAAAGTTGGAAGAAGTACAATAAACTCGGAACTAGAGCATTTATGTAAGAAGGGTCCGGAAGATGGCAGGTGCGGATGGCAGGGGGCACTGTGTAGTCTTCCATCTGGAAAATAGAGTGAAAAAGGAAAATACAGTCAGTGACTGGGTTGATCCAGTTCAACTCAGTGAGTTTTTATCAGAAAAGCAACAATCTCGAAAATAGGTCAAGTCGGATTGTATCGTGTCTAACTTCATCGGTTTTGATCACAACAGAAAACTAACAACATATTTAGTCTCAGTGAAATAATTTAAATCAGGTACCACCAAAAATCTTTAAATAACAGTGTTTTCAAAAACTCAAAACTTGGACTCTCTAGCGTCTAGGTCGACCTGAGAAGCAATAGTATCTGAGGGGCCCAACTCCGTCCGTTTTAACCGGAATGAGAAACTATTCACAGATTTGAAATCAGTGTTAAAAGTTTCACCAAGTGAGTGACATGGAAAACCCGCCAAGTCCTTCGATGTGGTTAGGTCTAACTCCGTCAGTTTTGATCAAAACGGAAAACTAGTAACAAATTTGACATCAGAGTCAAATTTCACGCGAGAAACACTAATATAACCATATTGTTTTCAAAATCTCGAAACTTGGCCACATCTTGACTCTCGACTGACGAAAACGACCTAAAAATGTGCTCGATTTAATCCGATCTAACTCGGCCGAAAAAAACAGGAAACCAATCACAGATCCTCATTGTCTACTCACCAAAGCCGCTAACCTGACGTCGCCAGAAAAAAGCAAAAAAATGCCCTCGAGCAAAAACAAAAAAGTGTGCTCTGACGTGAGGACAAGGTAAGTGTATTCATGTGAAAAAAATTTTGGAATGCCTTACTCCTCTCACTTTTTTCTTTCCCAAATCAGCACCAACTTTGATGTAGATTAGTCAATGGCTGAGGTTGTCATGGGGTTTTCCCACAATCAAATGTTCAAGACATGGAGTGTCATTGTTTTTCTTTTCTAGAAGGTTCCGAACAAAACAAATTTATTCAGCGATGAACAAGACCCGAATGATTCACTTCCACTGATTGGCCAACATGTCAAAATACCGTGCCGTTTCTTCTCGAGCACCATGTGAGGTCATGTCTTGACCAAACGTGGATTTCAGCGGACTGACCCTTGGCTTCAGGCAGCCCTTCTGAAAAATATTGGTGTTCATCTTTGCCTCTAATTGTGCCTACCAAAATCACAGCGACCCGTTTTTGCCAGGACGTCGTCTGTTTGTAGTAGACCACTGGAACAATGACGCCGTAAAAGAGAATCGAGAAATCGCACGCAACTGAGGCAACGTTTTTGTGAGTCAGCGGAATGTCATAGTTGTCCAAGATGAGGCAGGCGTTGACGATGACGTTGAAGAATCCGATGGACCAGACGATTTTGTTGAACATCTGAAAAAAACATTTCAAAACTAGACATTTCAAAACCTATCCTTACCTTCGCCGCCTTAATATTCTCGGTAATCTGAAACCGCTCCGACAGCGAGTACGAGATCCTATCCATCTCATAATAGTACTTCGAGTTGACCCTCTCGTTGATCTTATTCAGACAGATGGCAAGACAGTTGGCGATGATCGCGGCCACCGTATGCTCCACCGTACTTTTGGCTGAAAAAGTTTCGATTTTATTTTTGAAAAATTTTCCGAATTTGACCTCGATTGAAATGCAATCCGGCGGCGATGGCCGTGCAAAACTGAATGAGTACGGTGAAAATTCCAATGTGAAGATTCGATGACTGCTCATACTTTTCGAGGAGAAACGTGGCGAAACTTCTCTCGATGACCAGTGCCGGTAGGGCGCAAAATGCTGAAAGTAGGCGTACAATAGAGCACATTTGCATTGCGATCTAAGTTGTTGTGTTTAGAGCGATGAAAGTGCGCCCCATTGGCAAACGCTCGATATTCCGATTTCCCGATATTTCCGACTTTTTTTCTGAAAACTTTTCCGACAGGAAATTTTCCGAGAAACTCTTTTCCGAGCAAGACTGGTTGAGATGAAGCGCAGTTTCTGTGTGTGTGTCCATTGCTCACCATAAAACATGCCAATGATTCTGACATAGCTGCACAATGTGAAGAGTTGATTGGAGAATTTGCCCTTGTCTGAAAAGAAAAACAGTGTTCAATTTCCTGGTGAATCATCCCCCAGATGATTATACAATGTACTATGATTTTGATGGACTAGCTTTTGTAGTCGGAGGTTTCTAGGTCATGACGTTTGATCTTTAGGACTCTGGTGATGTTGGATAGTCTTCTGACCCTCCCCAACGCTCACACCTTCTTTCCTTGAATGCCCTCAAATCTAGTGGGTATTCAGGTGATGGGCAAGATAACAACAACACAAGTGTTCAATATTCCCTTCCTTCCGCAAGTCATAACCTTTCTGACTCACCATCGAGCTCTTCGGAACAAATGAGAATTGGTTGAATCAGCCAAAAGCTCAACTGGATGAAGTATTGTCCGTAGTAGAATGCGTTCAGCACGCGGACGTTTGGATGAGTGCTCTTGGCGGACATGATGATCGAGAACCAGAAGGCGATGGAGATCAAGCTGTAAGCAAATTGGTTGGAATATACAGACATCAACATAGAGACCATCAGAGCCATAAGATCAAACGTCATGGCCTAGAAACATCTAGCTACAAACAACTAGGCCATCAAAACAGAACGATAGTACATTGCATTATCATCTGAAGAATGATTCACCAGGAAATTGAACTCTGTTTTTCTTTTTCAGGCAAAGACAAGTTCTGCAATCAACTCTTCACACTGTGTAGCTATGTCAGAATCACTGGCATGTTTTATGGTGAGGCAATGGACACACAGAACTGCGCTCTAGCTGAACCTCTAGTAGATCAAAAATCTGACCCTTTTTTAGTCCAATCTGATCTAGAATTGATGAAAAAATCACGCATGAGTTTCGCTTAAAATAACACAAAGATCAGACTAGACTGCAAAAGTGCTCCATCGAAAATTAAAAATTTGTGCGGTAGAGCGCACATGAGTAGTCAAAATCACCTAAAAGTGATGAGGATCACTTCGCAGTGGAACAAGATCTGGAACGTCTCCCAAGTGCCGTCGTGAAGAGCGTGAGTTCGATTGAAGTAGCCCAACATGTGATTCTGAAAAACGATTAGTGATAGATCAAAAAAGTAGGTAGATCAAAAATACAAAGTTTTAGTTATTAGCCCTCCGTGAGTGTTGCCAACGCGCTCCATCTCACTTTTTGTTTTCAAAAGTTGCGTTTGCACTGGTAGATCAAACTCGGAACTCGGTTTCAGAGACCAAAAAATTCGGAACCAAAAAAAAAAGCTGAACAACAACAGAAGGTAATAAGAAAACTTGCTATTAGTTCTACACTATCTATAATATGATACGAAGAAAAAGTGGGCGGAGCCAATAGAGAAACCCCCCGAAAACAATCGAACACCTCTCAAGGGGTAGGTGTTTCTCTGTATTCTAGACACGAGCGGAAATTTAGATTTTCTGATCTAGATATATGTTATTATCATATGTATTTCTTGTGTTCAGGTGTCCCTTGATGATCAAAAACTCAAAAAGAGAAAAAAAGAGGATGATGAAGAATACATAGTAAAAATACTGAAAGAGGCAATCTGGGTGAATGAATGAGAGATGAAAAGACGAGAAATCGGAAAAAAAAGAGAGAGAGAGAGAGAGAGAGAGAGAGAGAGAGAGAGAGAGAGAGAGAGAGAGAGAGAGAGAGAGAGAGA
>LR544904.1:103725-136045 GCA_900536305.3 Caenorhabditis sp. 40 LS-2015 | reverse complement strand
AGAGAGAGAGAGAGAGAGAGAGAGAGAGAGAGAGAGAGAGAGAGAGAGAGAGAGAGAGAGAGAGAGAAGAGAAATTGTAGTGGCACTTGTTATTCCAGATGTCACTAGTCGTCAGAAAACGAAGCGAATCAAAATCGGAAGGTTCCGGGACGCTGAGATTCTGAAATTATGTGATTCTGAAATTTTGAGATTCTGAGGTTTCGAAGGCCTTAGGAGTCATGGAGAAATCTGAAAGCCTGAAAATTTCCAAAAATTCAGAGGAAAATCGGAGGCCAAAGGAAACAGCTTTGTTAGACACATATATGAAAACACAGTGACGCTCCACTGAGCCGCCACCTCCGCCTTCAAATTTTCAATTTTTTTTTCTGTTTTTTCGACACCAAAAGGTTCTTAACCCTTCTGTTAACCTCACAGAATGTCGAAAAAAAATCCGAAAAAAAGTCCAAAAGGAGCGAAAAATTCATTTTTCTCACCGATTTAAGAATATTCTCAATGGAGCGCGTTTGCATGCGAAATTTTTTCATCTTTGATCTTTTGCAATCTTTTTGTTCCGATTTTCAGCTAGTTTTATTTGAATTTTTCGTAAACTTTCGTGGTTAGATATCCCCCGTGACCGAGCTGTCGGCTTCTAGGCCATGATCAACACTTTTTTTTTGCGAAAAAAATTTTTTTTTGTGGAAAATTTGGATTCCCGCATTTTCGAAAAAATAAACATCTGAAGAGCTCTGAAAATCAACGCGCCAACTTTTTGAAAAGATTAACAATTATACTCTTTTTCTGGTAAAAATCGAGAAGAATAGAGAGATGAGAGGAGGATTCCAAAAACATGGATAATCTCTTTGAGTTTTCCTTTTTTTTTCTCTGAAAGATCTCATTATCTGAACTTTTCCTTCTCCCTTGTTCTGTGTGTCCAAATGTCCTATCAGTTCAGGATGTTCCCCATTTTATTAAGAAAGAATCAGTACATATGTACACATACATCGAGGCTGAACTCACTCGGAAACGTAAAAAAACAGAAAACACAATCATGAGAAATGACACAAGAAGAGGAAAAAAAGATGTACAACATGAAAGTGGGCGGAGCTAAAAAGCACCGAAACAAATAATTACAAATAGAGAGATATTAAGTGCTGATTTCTCCTCTCGGAGTACACAAGACCACTCTCAATGGAGCGGGTTTGCTGCTAGTGAGTTTTCGACGTCATCGCCGACGACGACTCGGTCATCTCGCTGAACGGCGGGCTGCGCATCGAGAACTGATCGTGGTGACGGTAGTTCTTGATCTCGTCGTCCTCATCGTCGTAGTTGTCGGATAGGAAATTGACGGCTGGAAAAAAAAACGAGTTGTGATCTTCAGATTCTGGAATCCCTTACCTTTCCCTCCAGCACTCGTGCTCCGCATGAAGCTCAATTCCATCGGATTCACCAACGCCTCTCCGGCGCCGTCGCTCGTCGTCGTCGGCGTGTGGCTGGCGGCGAAGCTCGTGGAGCCACTATGCTGGCCGCTAGACGACGTCGAGTTGGTCATCAGAAGGCTCGGAAAGTCTCCACGTGGAGGCTTCTGATGATTCACAAAGTCCATGGATCGATGCAGTGGATTCAGAGGATGACGTGGATTCGGTGCTGGGAAGTTGAAGCTGTGCGGAGCTGGTGGCGCGAACTGAGCGTACATTGGCGACGGTTGCATCGGGGGAAACGGAGCCTGAAACGCTCCGTAGCTCGGCGACATCGTGTTCTTGGTCTCGAGTCGCTCGAACTTGTTCTCCAGCTTCTCATATCTCGTCTTGTACTTCCCCAGCTCCTTCTTGAACTGATCTCGCTCTCGTTTCAGCTGCTCCATCTGCTGCGCCGACGCCATCTGTTGGACAGTTGTGCAATACGTCAGGTTGGACATGGCGGTCTGGAAATGGGTTTGAAATTCGAAAATTAGTGTAACAAGAGATTCTGCGAGGTTTCTAGGTCGATTTCCAGCGTTTTTCTCCGCATTTCCGACCCAATGTCCACACCTGAATGCTATTCTTCTCGTGCTCGAGCCTCTCCTGACGACGCCGCTCCTCTTTCCGTTGACGCTCTGACTCCTCGAACTTCCTCATGTAATAGGCGGATTTTCGCTCGAACCTCTCAATGTCCGGATGTTGGTTCTCCTCGTCGGAGTCCGACCGGTTTGGAGCGTCGTACAGCGAGTAGTGACTTCTGCCGTGACGCAGTGAGCCGTGGTGAGGTCTGAAAACGATTAGATTTCAGCGAATTTCGGTTTGATTTTTTTCGTGAATTCGCGGGCTTTCAAATTTCGCCAGTGTTCTCGATGCTTTTACGATCGATTTCACCGTAAAAAAAACCTTCAAAAAACGTATATTCCCCTTTAAAAACTGTCTCCATACTTCGCGTCCCGCTGACTCCGCCTCCTTTCCAGCGCGACTCCTCCGTTATCGATATCGAAATTCCGGCGATCCGAAGCCTTTCTCGACAAGCTTCTCGACCGCGCAATGTCCTCTCTAGCGCCGCCCGGACAGCTTTGGGGCCCCTTTCGGAGCCGCGGAGCACCGACTGTGTGATAGGCGGCGGTGGCGGGAAGCATGTCGGTGTCGTCGGCGAAACGGGCGGTGCGTGGACGATGTGGCTGCTTGAAGGCGTCGGAAGATGTCATGGCAGAGGGGCACGGTTGGAACTGCAAAAATTAGTGATTTTTCGACTCCGAAAAATTGAAAATTGGTAGGTGAGAAATCATGGAGCTAAAAATCGCTTTCTCGATCGAATTCTCGAAATTTTCTCGATTTTTCAATGAAAATTTTGTATAAATTCGATACTAACAGCGTAATATTCGTCATCGCCGACCCCCGGATCCTTGTTCTCCTTCCGACTCGACTTCTTCCCTTTGAACAGCGATCGAATCAGTCCGGCCATTTCGAGAAGGTTCTGCAAGGAAATTAAACGGAAGTGAGGCAAAAATTGTGAAATCCGGTGTAAATCGAGAAATATCGAGGAAAATCGAATTTTATAGTTTTCGGATCGAAAATCAACGAAAATCACTGAAAATCAATGGTTTTTGGTGATTTCCGACTCAAAAATTGAAAAATTACAAGTTTTAAAGCTATAGAACACATCGAAAATCATTAAAATCGACAAAAAACGGCTGAAAAATTTGAAAGACGCAGAAACTAATTCGTTTAAAAAACTCGCGCGTAAATTAAAATGCGCCGTACGCAAGTGTACGCAAACACCTGCTGCGAGCGGTAAGTTCAAAATTTTGGGTTCTCAGCGAACTTTCGCATTTTCTCTCTCTTTCCCTCCTTTTCCTGGACCTTTTTAGTAATTTAGTCTATTATCTGCTCAATTGTTCTGATAAGACATAACTTACACTAAGTACACATCAGCCCTTATCATCAATTGCTCTAAATGTCCTAAACTACATATCAGTACACCACCATTGTTCCTTCTAATACCACCCAAAATGAAACTATTACTGGTTATTTTTTCTGTAATTCTTCCTCGTATTATGGGATTAGGCCTGGCGAACATTCAATATTTGGACATGACAGATGCCAAATTTGAACTTTTGCACCTGAAAAATCACACGGAAATTTCGGTTCCAGAGGGCACAAATTTCAAGGGTCTGGTTCATGCGAAGTGAGTTGAGAAATATTTTTTGATCTACAATTTTCAATGTTTTGATCTACCCACCCATTTCAGAGCTCTTCTCATTCTCCACTGGCAGCAAGGGGAAGAAATCGAGCGAAAACTGCCTCATAACCTTCAACTCAAACTCCAAGTGTCCTGGCTAAACTGCTCCTCGTGGGACCCCTTTCTACACCATCTGCCTATGCCCTACTACAACGTCTCAACAGATGATCATAGTTTAGACCTTCACGACTTTGACTGTGTTCCCGACACACTTCGACGCTGGTGTAACCTGGATCCGGGGAGGGAGCTGATTTTTCGATACGTTCTCGAAGCGTATTTGGGACATACTATCGAGATGCGATTCGTTTGCGATGCGGGAATCGTCGAGATTCAGGAAGATGTTGGATTCTATGATGGCTACGGAGTGATGATGGCGGTGGCGATACTTTTGGCGATGATGGGCGTGTCGAAAGTGAGGAAGGATCGGGAAAAGTGAGTCTAGGCGGGTGAAAGACGGTTGGTGATCGGTCGGCACACATTTTTTCAACTCTAGATTTTCATTTTTGTAGTTGAAAACTTTTCAATTGAACCAAAATCTAGTCGGGTAAGTGAATATTCCATAACTGACTTGATGTTGGTTGCAGTGTTGAGCGGAAACTTACAGAAGACCGTTTATCTTTGAAATGACGAATGCTACAAAAAAGGTGCCAACAGATGAAATGTGGATCTCAATGAGAGCTATCGATTGGTATAAAAATCAGCTGATAATATTGATGGGAAGTTGAGATATGGTGTTTTTTTCCGTCTTCCATCTTCCATCTCGCACATGGAGGACGGAAGAAAGACTATATCTCAGTTCTCCAACAAGATTTTGAAAAAATTTTTATACCAATCGATAGCTCTCATTGAGATCTACATTTTGTCTGTTGGCACCTTTTCTGTAGCATTTGTCATTCCAAAGATAAACCGTCTTCCGTACATTCCCGCTTCTTTCGCTCATCTCTGGTTACTTGGTCGCAAAAAGTTATCCACCATCAAAAATGAAGATCTTTCAAAAGCCCGATCGGAGTGGGTTTGTTCGAATGTGTTTTTCTGAATCTCCAGTTTTGTCAAAAACTCCTACTTTTTACAGATCCCGCCACCAAAAGCTACAAGAAGCATTGGACTCCCCCCGAGCTCAAAATTCGCTCCCCGAACAGAATCCAAGGTTTCTGACGGTTCCCCAACGAGTTCGAATCAGACGTGAAGATTCGGGAAGCAAAATGATGGAGGGGAGAATGTGTGGGATGGATGCAGTTATTCCAAAATTTTTGAAATTGGATGATGACAAGAAGCCCAGGCAGCGCAAGGATCTTCGGCTACCCATGATTCGGGTTTTCGAGCCTGATGAAGATTGAATATTAAACTTTCATTTTTCTTTCTCAACAAAAAAATCACATGGCAATAGTGTTGCTCACTGCATGGCTTATACTGACTGCTGGCTGACTGTTCACGGTAGTAGGCTCGACATGATTCTTCCCAAAGCCTTTTCGAAACAAACCTGAAATTTCAAAACTTCTAGAGGAGGTCAACCACGATGCATCTTACCTTTGATAACCTTTGGGTACTCCTTAACAATCAGCATAAACGCGACACTATCAAACGGCGGAAACAGTCCTACAATCGAGTACAACCATCCCGGCTGCCAACTGATCTCGCCTCCAATATAGGGCGACATGAGGGGTACCGCGAGAATCGGGGCGATTGGAAGAACCAAAAATAAGGTTGGCCGATGCTCTGAGCAACGAGGGCTAGAAAGAACTGAGTCTGGATGTCGTGTTGGGTCCTAGAACACATCTTTAGTTTCTGCGAAATGTTCGCATGCATTTTGAGGCCGCAATAGAGAATGATGGAGTAGTGTAGGAAGATGTTGCAGAGGCCGGAGATGAGGAAAGAGATGTTGAGCCATCTGATGGAGCCGTCCGGGGCGTAGGGGATCATTACGAAGCGCGGGAGTTGGTTGATCTCGATGGAGTAGTACTCGAGCACGATGGATCTGGTAGAGGGGTGGAGTTATAGTCAGGGGGCGGAGAAGTGGGTTTCAAAATGACTGATTTCTTTGAAATGAAAACATGGGTTAGTTTCGAAACGACAATCTTTAGAAAGGCATGGTTTCAAAGTGGCCAGTCTCGAAGAAGCTAATAGTAAGTCTCGGAATAGCTTATTTGAAAAATGGGTAGCTTTTGAAATGGCAGGTTCAAAGTTGAGGTTTCAAAACGGTTTTGAAATTTCTAGTTTCGAAATGGCTCAGTTTGAAATGTCTAGGTTTCCATGTGGCCAGATTGAAGAAGACCAGATTTCGAGATTTGACACCCAGGTTATTGGCAACCTAGAAATTGCAATGACTGTCGTTTTGAAGACCATGACGTTCCGAAACCCGTCATTTTGAAACCTGTCCATTTCAAAACCGGTCATTTTTAAACCTTGTATTTTTGAACGTTGTAGTTTGAAACTTGGTCATTGCAAAACCTGACACTACTAAACCTCGTAATTTCGAACCCGGGTCAGTTTAAAACCATACCATTACCCAAGCAGAGCATTTCAAGTCTGTCATTTCAAAACCTGTTATTCTGAAACCATTGCCATTTCGAAACCCATAATGAAACTGGAACATTAAACCACAGTAATCATTAGACCAGGTCATTTTGATATCAAGCCATTTCAAAACTTGTCTTTCCGAAACATGTCATTACAAAACCTTGACCATTTGAACCCTGGTGATTTTTAAACTGACTAATTGGTCATTTTGAAACCTAGCTATTTGGTAACCAGGTCATTTTGAAACCAGGGCAATTTCAAAGCTGTCTTACCTCAACGACTCATCCGAGTACTCATCCGGCATACAAAACCAATAAAACGATGCACCATAGACCAGCGCGGGTAAAAACGGATACGCCATCCAAAACCAGCTCTTCCACCCGTCAAAATGTTTCGCCTTGTTCCCATCGAAAAGACACCAGAACCGATAGAAAAATTGCAAACTGATAAAAGCGACTACCAGTAGGTAAAATCCTGCCCAAATTGCGACGAGGAGCAGTCGAAGGTCCTTGGATTCGATCCATGTGTTGGTGCTGAAGAACACCAGAAAGTGCTTGTAGTTGTGAGAGAATGGACGGGCGGTGATTTCGAGGCCGGCAAACACAATACTGATAGTTGAGAATAAGACCACCATCTTCTTATAGGTTCCTGTCACTTTTTTGATGTGGAATAGAGTCAGGTAGATCAAGAATGAGTTAGAAACCAGGCCGAGAGTGAAGCCGATTTCTATGAAGACGTCGGAGATTTTCAGAGGAATCATTTCGGAGAATGGAATGACTAGAGTGAATTCTGATGGTTTATATATACGAAAAATCTCATTCACCAGAATACAATCTATACAGAATTACGAGAGAGTCTCAGCGAAAAACAATATTCTGGAAATGTATGACTTGAGTATTGAGTGCAATTGTACAATTTTCGTCTTTGTTTTTTTGAGGGTGCAATTGGATTAGATGAATCATAACAAGAGGTCGTGTGTAGTTTGGGATTGAGAGAAAAATGTAGAATGAGCAAAATTAGAGGATCGCGAAATTTTTGAAACTCAGAATCTCAAATTTTCAGAATCTCAGGACCTCAAAATCTCAGAAGCTTGGAATCTCAGAAGCTCAGAATCAATCGAAATCCATCGGATTCTTCACAATCTCAGAATCTCAGAAATTCAGATTTTCATATTCTCAGATTCTCAGATTTCCAGAATCTCAGAATCTCAGAATGACAGAATCACAGAATCTCAGAATTGAAAAACCTCAAAACCGAAAAATCTGAGAATTCAAAAACTTCAAAACCGAAAAGTCTCAGAATTTCTAAATCTCAAAATCTGAGAATTTGAGAATCTCCAAATCTGAGAATCTCAAAATCCCAGAATCTGAAAATCTTTAAATCTTTAAAATCTCTGAATCTTCATTATGCAATACCTGGATTCCGATTTCCTGAAATGTGTGCATGATGCATGAACCGGGAGTCTACAGTTGCCCGAAATCTCACAATTTTAATTCCCTCAGAATGTCCGATTATCACATTTCATCAAAGTCTCGAATGATTCCTAATATTCACACACATAGATTACCATAAAAAAGTGATACATACATCACGAACAGTTTCAACAACAAATATTTTCCCGCTCTTTTTCGATCATCCTGTATACGTTTCAGTGCTTATTATGTTGACCAGCATGAAGGTCAGTGCTGGCCTAGAATCCAAGAACTCGGCCATCACGTCAAAATGATTTCCGAGTTTTGTCGGTCCTTGGGTCAGAACTGACTTCAACTCAGACCATCTGATTGTACAACTCCCATCTTCCAGTTTCACAAAAATCTTTGCACATCTGAAAACACTCAATTTTCCATCTCCTGAACCCTGCTTCTGACTAAAACTAATACTTCCTTATAAGACTTCCTGTTATTCTTGGTGCGCAAAAACAAGAAAAGTTCAGACCAACTTTGAGATCAACTTTTTTTTTGCTTCCACCAAGATCAGCATCCACTTTTCTAGTGTCTTTATTCCAAACATCCTCTCTCTCTCTCACACCACGTCTTCTGACTTTCCTTCTCCAACTGACGTCTCTCATCTGTCTGCTCCCAAAAGACGGTCATTAGTGATATTTGGCACCGAAAGAAATTTATAGTCTCATTTTGTACACTTCACTAGATTCGGTGAATACTCTTATGATGATGCTGAGGGAGGTGTCTGGTGAAAAATGTGACGTCATGTAGCTGACAAAATGAAATGAAAAGTCTGAGTATAGTCAAATCAGAGGGAGCTGATTGAGTCAAGTGAGATTTTTCGTAGTTAACGAGAACTCAGGTATGGTCAAGCCGTTAACAAACTACAGTAGTCCTCAGATCTTCAGGATTCTGAAAATCAAACACCTCTGCGATTTTAATTTCACGATCATAATCAGAACAAATAGCAGCTCAAAGACCCTTCCCCGCCTTGTTGACCAAGCTCATTCACAATTTTTTTATTATCCCCCATTTTTTTCTCGGTTTTTTTTCAGACTCCACATATAGAATTTCTAGCTTTCATAATTTCTCCATGCCTATCTCTCACTCGTTCCCCCTTACTCTGTTTTTCAAAATGTTCTGATGTGTCCTGCGGATTTTCCGTATGTATTTTATGTGGTCACAGGTGTTCTGGTTGTTTTTGTATTTTTTTGTGTTTTGGGATCTGGAATCTTGGACATTCTGAGACACCTCGGTGTGGTGTCTGGAAATTAGAGAATTAGCATTCTTAGCCAGATTGAGAAGATTACAGTTGTTCGGATACAATTCAGGATTTTCGAATGTGAGGGTCTCAACATGGGAGAATTTTGACGATAACAATATATCGTTTTTTCGGACATCACTCAAAATTGGAGAATCTGATAGTCTGAGAGTCCGAGAGTCTGCGAATTCTGAGAATCTGAGAATTTGAGAATTTGAGAATTTGAGAATCTCAGAATCTCCGAATCTCAGAATCTCAGAATCTCAGAATCTCAGAATCTTGGAATTATAGAATCGTAATAACTTAGAATCTGAGAATCTGAGAATCTTAGAACCTCAGAATCTCAGAATCCGTCAGAATCCTAGAATCCGTCGGAGGCTCAAAATTCTTCAGAATCTCAGAATCTCAAAAACCTCAGTATTTCAGAATCCGTCAAGATTTCAGTATCTGTCAGAATCTCAGAATCCGTCAGATTCTCAAAACAGGGATCCACAGAATCCGAGAAACGGAAAGCCTCAAGAATCGAACATCAGTGTCGCGATGTTCTTCTATGTGCCAACTCTGATTCACCAAAAATTCAATTTCCAGATTCCAAGTCTCCCTAGTTCCTGGTGTAGAGGTTCCGACTTCCAGATTTCAGAGTTCCAGTGTCTGAAGAATGTCATTCTCCCTAACTACGCTTAGACTTGACATCAACTTTTTGCTCATCAAATGTACATATGTATGTACACAAACAAATATACATGATGAGAAAATTGGAAACGTGCCAGAACTCTTCGTCCCCTCCTTCCTCAAATCTTCTCACATCCGAATCGCATCACCTCCATTTTCCATGTAATCCACGACCTTCTTTTCCCTACCCTGGTCTTCCGTAATCCGTGAGAAATCGCAAATGTCCTCATGTTTCTATGATCTCGCCAAAAAAAAAAAACGTTGAATGTACTCGAAGAAACTTTAATCCCCCCACCATGCTGTATGTATATCCCTAGTGATTGATATGTGATGTTATAATTGCTGCTAAGCCTTCTTTGGATCTGATGTTTCTCCTAGCACATCTGAGATCTCATGAACTTTTCTCTCCTTCTCCAGACTCCGCCTCCTTAAGCTGTCAAAATAAATCCTCTCCCAACGGGGCTCCGTCCGAATATTTTGTTCGCTCTCTAGATGAGATTAAGCGCCGCCCCCCAAATGGTGTGCGCTGCTCCTCACACCACATCAAGCACACTTGTTCGTTCTAGAAACAGGGATATATTATAACGTCCCCCCACGTTCCTAGACAGACTCCCCGCATTCTTGTTTTTGCCTCTTTTCAAATTCATTAGTCTTGATTGAATGTTTTTTTTGTCGGTTCAAATTGAAATTCAAGTTTCAGGCGCTTCAGTAATGGCCGATCGTCCTCAGGTTTGCTCGATTTGCAATCAGAAAGCGTTTGGGTACAATTATGATGTAGGTTTGAATTTCAAGGACTTGTGGGGGCGTGTGGATCCCAGGATACTAAAGTTCTCAGGATTCTGGTGATCTCAAGGTCACATAGGTTCCAGGTTCTCATAGATCCGAAGATCCCATGGATCATAGAATCCCATAGATCTCAAGATCTCATGGATCTCAAATATTACGGATCTTGGGATTTCATGGACCCTCACGATCCCATGGATCCGAAGATCCCATGAATCTACGGATCTCTAAACTCTGTGGATTGCAGTATCCTAGAAATCTCAAGATCTCTGGTTTCACTAGCTTAAGGTATTCAAGGTTCTGAGATTCCAAGGTCTCTAGGATTTATAGGAAGAACGTTCGAGATCCCCTAATCTCCAAGACTGTCCCTTCCCATGTTCTAGACAAAAATATCCCGACAGATCTCTTTACGTTTTGAATTCCCCGCCAAACAAAAGTCCATCTTCGAGTAGATCAAAAACATTATGTACACATCAAATTCCTCCAATTTCCAGGTCGTCTCGTGCAACGCGTGCAAAATGTTCTTTCGTCGAGCACACATCGAGAAGATTGACGAGAGATGCAAGAAGGGCGGAAAGTGCTATGATGGAGTGCTAAATCCCAGTGAGTTGGCGGTGGGGGATTATATGTTTGGGCGCATTGAGGGAATGAGATGTGTGCTTTCCTAGAGTACTCAGGATTACTGTTAATATAGCGGAACAGGAAAGCAACCAAAAGAAACATTCTCAGAATTCATACGTCTCGTTGTTTTGAGTGGTTTTCAGTTCGTTTTCGAAGAATCGGAGAGACAAAAGTTCTTGTTTTCTGAACGGATTCTCGATTCTCTACAAAACAAATCCATTTCTGTCGTCATCATCAAAACCAAATCCCACACCCTAACTCGCCCCACATAAGCATCTCCGAATCTTCTTAATCCCGCTATCAAAATCCGTGTGTGTTTTCGCTCTTCCACTATTATCCATCCAGGGTGAAACCACACAACAACTACCGTTGCCTTTCCTTCAAGTCCATGGAGTTTGTGCTCATTGTCAGGTCGTTCGTTTGATCACAAAACTAGACACCCATCTAATGTCAATGATATCGAATTGAAAGGACATGTTTTCTTCGGCTGCAAACGATACGTGTGTCAGAAGAGTCAGAAGAGTGGTCTGACGAAAACACGGCAATCCCTCTCTCTCTCTCTCTTTCCCGAGGTTGATCAATCTAGCACACGGAAGTGTCTGGAGATCAAACTAGCGGTGCAGGCAGACGGAGATCACTATTTGAATGAGTGTGTAGATCAAAATCTAATCCTTCGAGACTCCCCTTGTTATCTGATTAGGTGTGCGTGTGCTTGAATATGATCAAGAAGTACACCTGCAAAAATTTTCGTGGTGGTTTTGTAGTCAGGAAATGAGCCGCAGGTGCTTCAAGGGTGTATGGGTCAGGTCTAGGGGAATGAGAACATTTTGAGTCTGCTCAGTGATGGAAAGGTGCAATGGGATCAGGGGAATCAAAGGGGTAGTTTTCTCACGGAAAGAGCCATGTGGATGTGAGAAAACGTGAGAGAGGTTATCGAATCGTGGGAAGTGTGGGGTTTAGGGTCTGAGGGTCTAGAGGTTTGAGGGGTTCTGGATCTGAACAATTGGGAGAAATCCTTTGGTTTCTAAGATCATTAGATTATTCAGTATCTTCTGGCCTTGGAATCTTTGAAGATTCAAACTTTTGAATTGGAAATTCCCGAACATAAGAATTCAGAGTCATTCTGATCATTTGACGAGGAGTGTGAAAAGTCCACCAGAATCTCAAAAACTTTCAGAACCTTCTTGGACCCCGTCAGAATTCATCAAAGGTTCAGAATGGTTTCGTGCTTTTTGAGTTCTTCTGAATAGTGATACCAACTTGCTAATTGGTCAGAACCCTTCAGAATCTGTCAGATAATACCAGAGTCTTCCGGAGTTTTTCACATCTTTCAGATTCCTTCAGAATCCAATTTGCAATCGCCAAATCTCGAATCTCGAAATCTCAGAATCCCCAGAATCCTAAAATCCGGAAGAATCCATCAGAATTAAGGGATCCTGAAATCTAAATTTAGAAAAAAAATAGAGGAATGCGTCACAGTCCAAGAACTTTCTGTCCGATGATGTTTTCCTGTTGCTCATGCACCAATGATGACTTTTAGGGATTTCAAAATAGTGATGCATGAAAATTTCCAGCCGAAAGTCTAGAAATGAAACTATGAACCGTGAAAACCCATGACCATTTTTCAGACAGTCGTCCAAAATGTCGCGCGTGTCGATTCCGAAAGTGCCAACAACTCGGAATGCGTCATCACTCGTCCACAGACTCCGAGTCAACCTCCTCATCTACAGTATCCACAGTCTCCACACCATCTCCCAAAGTCTCCATGATCGTCGCTGTCCAAAAACCGATAATAACTCAAGCTCATCTGGACTCGAGACTCTTCCAACAGATGATCCTCCTCCACGAGACTCGCCGCAATGTGTATATGAGAATCAACGTTTGCGAGGATCCCAGCTTCACGGATTTAGTACTACAGGGCTCCAACTTGTCTAAGTACAATCGACCGGTAAGGATTTGTTCCGGGGTTATGGTCATGAGAAACTTATTTCAGCAAGAAATCCAATGGGAGACCACCGAACGAAAGCTGAAGCCATGGGGGTCTCTGGGAGTTTTGTTGATTGTTGAAATCATCAAAGCCATGGACTTCTACAACGAGTTGTTGCTCTCAGACAGAGTAAGCCAGAGCTACAGCAACCCTATAACCCTCCAATTTTCCAGGTCATTCTCCTCAAGAACGTCGCGTTCAAGTGCCATCACCTTGCCATCGCCTTCGACTCCTTCATGGCCAAGAAGGGTCGCGTATTGGCTCCAAGTGGAGAGGAGATGTTCCCACTGGAACTATTCAGTATACCAAAATGCAAGGAGATCATCATGGATCTCCTGACCTCTCCGATGCAACCCCTAGTCGAGCTGAATCTGACGGAGCAGGAGTACCTGTTGCTCAATATGATCATGATCTGCAATCCAGGTGAGTAGGCGAGGTGCCATATCAGTCTTCAAACCGGATCGGTGTTGTTACTAACCACTCTTGTTCTATTCGTACCCGTGAACCCCATGGTTCATTTCCAGCACTCGGAGGTCTATCTCAAGTTGGCCGCGAGGTTCTCACCGAGCGTCAGACCGAATGCTCCAGACTCCTGTTCGACACGTGCATGCAAATCGGGGGTCCTCGAAACGGAGCCACGCGATACGTGGAGGTCCTGGCGATCATCGAGAAACTGGAGCGCCAGAAATCGGTGACGAATCGAGTGTGCTGGGAGTTGAGGAACAGCTGGAAGCCCGATTTCCACTTCTCGGAGGTCATTGTGGCGGCATGCAATTTGGATAGTCGGAATCCGCCAAAGTGTCAAGCGATGGACACGTTTTAGATTCTCATCATCGTGCTCATTTCTTGTGTGGTCTCAACATCAGATTGTTTTTTCATCGTTAACTTCATAGCAATAAAAGTTTTCTTGAAAAATGAGGAGGATCTGCATGAAAATTGGAGAGCATGAAAAGATGGGTTTAGTGATTGAGTTCCTCGCATGATTTACACTTTTCACATTTTCGTATTCAGAGGATTTCTGAAGAATTCTGAAACGTTCTGAAAGATTTTGAAGGCTTCTGGGGGATCTTCCGAAGTCAACTGGATGATCCCTTCGATTCTGACGGATTCTGGAAATTCTGAATCATTCAGAATGTTTCAGAAGGATTCTGAAAAAGGTGGAAGGGTTTTGAAACATTCTGATGGGTTTTATATACATAATTCTGAAAGATACTGCAGGGCTCTGAAGAGTTTTCACAGATTCTCAATGGTTTTGAATGGTTTCTGAATGGTTATGGAATGTTTGTGGAGGATCCTAAGAAATTCTAAGAGACTCTTGGACTCTTGGAGTCGTGCACTCCTGTATTCTTGAACACCGGCTAATTCTGACATGTTTCGATTGATAACCTCAACAAAAAAGTACTTTTCAGAAACCCCAGACATCTCAAAAACCGCCAAAGCCATGCTTCACGATCGCCAACACCAGTACTCCCAACTTCTGCTCCAAGTGTGCCTCCAACGTGACCCCCGGAAGGGTCCCGCTCGTTTTCTGGAGCTCCTTCGAGTCAGTCATCACCTAAATCGGCAAAAGAAGACGACACAAGAAATGCTGACGCTCTTCAGGAGACTCTGGGATCCCACGTATCTGATACCGAAGGTTTTGCGAGAAATTTGTGATTTGAAGAGTCTTGATTGAATTTATTGTTTTGTTGTTCTAGAAATGAATCAGTTTTGGCTCCATCTGCTGAAGTGGATTCTGCTGGCCTGCTGTAACCATCCGCCTCTCGAAAAAGTGATCAAACGTTTTCATGCTGACAAATCTCTAGACTACAGATTACATTTAGTCATGGCATAAACATGTTATGAATATAGCTCGTTTTAGAGAAAGAAGCAGCGGGCACAGAAAACGGGATATTAGATTTGGATCAGAATGTAGTATTTGAGGGGAAGGAGGCTGTCTGAGTGCATTTTAAGTGCGAAATGTTACTTTAGCTTGGTTTGTTGAAAAGGGGGAAGGAGAGTGAGAAGAGTTCAATGAACATTTGGAGAACTGGACTTCTGAAAATCTAAAAACTGGACAATCGGACATCGACCTCTGGTAAGTTGTTCTACTGAAGGAGTGGACATCCGGAAAACGGGATACCTCGAAATCCGCTCTTAGCATTCTGACTCTAGAGATTCTGACCTTCTCACGTCATCTCCCAAACATCATCCTCCATAACATCAATCCCCTCAGAATTCCTCGAATCCCCGACGTTAAACCTTGCTCAGTCAGACTCGAGAAGTGTGCACCGGGTGTTGGACGGGTGCAAAGAATTTATAGTGATCTAACGATACACGGAAGTAACAAAACATCAGGAATGGAGTAGTTATAGTAGTTTGTAGTTGAGGGTGCTTCTGAGTCATGCAAGTTTTCAGTTATCACGGAATGTGCACACGTAGACTAGGATCCGGACATCCGGATGACAGGAAATCTATATAGATGGCCAAACAAGACTTTGACTCACTTATATTATTCTTGTCGGAGCAAATGGCGCTCGGGACCGAGGAGCGCCTATTTTCCCGCGGTGATATCTCGACACAAAAAAGCTACCGTACTTTAAAGGAACATGCACGAGTTTTACACCATTTTCGCGATTTTCAGGCTGTTTTCAGCTAAAATTTACAAATAAAAACTATTTGTACTTTTCTGTAACATTTTTTGCAGAAAATTGTTAAAAACAGCTTTAAAAAATGCTCAAAACGCAAGAATGACGTGCAATTCGTGCTTGTTCCTTTAAAGTACGGTAGCTGTTTTTGTGTTGAGATATCCCGTGGGAAAGTCGGCGCTTCTCGGTCCCGAGCGCCATTTTCTCCGACAAGAATAATACTGCTGAAAAGTCTTTGAAAATCTGGATACACCGACACACAGTCAGAAGACTTCCGACCCAGTCACAGTTTCAGATAAGCCTTACGTATCTCAGACTAATCTCTGAAAGTGACACTGCATGGTGCATTCATGCATGCTTTTAGCCTTTGGAACTTATGCCTACTACTAAACACATCAGTCTTCTAGAACCCCCGAAATTTTGACGGCTCAACTTTCCAACCTTCCCGTCTGATGTGAGAATAGAACCAAATCATTAGAGGCTCATTGAAAATTCATGAGACCTTGAGACGAAAGAGCCAAAAATCAGGCGGAAAGAAGAAGGCGGGCGGCCTAAAAAACATGTAGCAAAAAAATAAAATGAGAGCCAGTTTGTCGCAAGAAGTTCAATTTTTCATGTTTTTCGTTCTCAGTTTTCATACTCTATTTCAAAATTTTCAACAAACTGACATCACCTTCAAAAAATTCCAATCGATCCATATAATTTTGGCTGAAATTGTTCCTGTTTTTTCGTGCATCTCTCCGTCCAGATGTAGACTTGTATGAATACTGTAACTTCCGAGGTCCCTGAGCTCCTCTCAAAACATACCATTATACGTGTGAACGTTCTCAACTTCAGTCACAATTCCCCTCCAGAAAAGGTCGAAAACCCAAGCCTCGGAAAATTTTTCGTCGTTGACTTGTAGCCACTTCCGTTTTGCGCCAAAACTAAATACAGCGGCTTCTAAGACGTCTGAAAATTCTCAGAAAACTCATTATTAGCGGGGCTTGAAGTCACAAAGGCTAGCTTTTTTGTCACATTTGCTCTGACTATCGAATTGAGTCAGGCTAGTGTTCGTCACATATGCTCTGACTATGAAAGCTCTGTGATTTGGTATACTAGGAAAGTCAGTTTGTAGGTATGAGTTTTTCTTATACAATTCCCTTTCTATCCATCCATTTTTCATTCGAATTGGCTCTCTGTGTGTCGGGATGTCCGGTAACATAGTGTAGCTCTTCCGTAAGCTCTGAGCTGTTTCAAAGCCGGACGTTTAACAACCGCAACAACTCGAAACTAGTTAGGGCAAATTGTGAAACCTGACGTTTCAATAGTTTTAAAACGACCTGGTTTTGAAACATCTCGTTGTCAAATTCGAGGTTTTGAAATGGCTGCACTCTGACGTCCCGGAGGTTCTTCGCATAGGCAATCATCCGAAACAGCTACCGTACCCCTCCCTTCTGACATCACCATGTACACATCGTGAACTGATACCCCATGAAGATGTCACGTCTGATACCATGTTGTGAAAAATACTGGTCTCCCTCTAATGAGTCCTAATAACACGCACCCACACATCAGACCGGACATACACAGATATGTCATGACTGCCTATAATTCGAGTCTCTTTCGAAGAACGACCCGCCTATTTTCCTCCCGCCCCTATTTTCAACTCAAGACATCCATACATTGCTCAGATTCATTTTCAGCGTGGAATATGGATCAGTGTTGCGCATTGGTGGTCATGGATGCGTCGTACTCCGTAGGATCCAGTCCGCCGGATGTGATACCAGTGCCGATACCGTACTTCAAGCCGAGGAAGTGCCTCGTTTGCTACCGACCGGCGTACTGTAACAACTATGGGGTGAGTCTTGGGAGCAGCTTAGTCGGTTTTGAACATTCTGGTATATGAATAGTCAATTATGTTTTTAAAACTCTTTCACATCGTACACTTTCAATAAGGGACCCCATTCTTGTCATTCACCCTAATGTGTCTTAGTTCTTTGCATCTCGAGGAAGTGATTCAAAGTTTTCTCATCCCGATCATCCTCGGACTTAATGTTTGAGGTCTTCTACTGAACTGATATAGACGGATTGATGTCACGAAACTCTGTAATTAGAGGGGCTCATCGCGCGCAGAGTACGGTTGCTTGCTAACGAATACTAGTAGACTTACAGTAGTCATAACATTTCCAAGGGGGTCGTCCAAAAATGAGATTGTCCGGTTGGCCTGACCAATGGACGTTCTGAACGACTGACGCTTGGGTACATGTACAGGCATCGAAGATCCTCGAAAAATTGGCAAGGTATGAAAATACATGCGCTATCCTTGATATATTGTCATGGGTTAACGGACTTCCGCTTGATAGGCCCTACGTTCTAGACATACCTGACCTGTCAGCTAGACATACTGATTCATGCCGTCCTCCAGGTCGAACCGTATCAACCGGAGCAGCGATGGCTTACTTTAAGAAACTTCCTAACCAAAATGTCTGGGCAGGTTGTCTGACAGCCTCCGCCCGGGACAGTTATTGTTGGGATACATATTGGTGGGGACCTTGAGACATCTATTGTGTATCGACAATTTCTTAATCAGGAACGTCTGAATGTCACCAGGTTGCAAACGGATACTGCAAGTAAAAACGGTTTGTTGCAATGGGAATTAGCAATGTGCCAGAGAACACATCTGGCAACATGCCAAGAAACATTTTGATGATAATTTGTACTGTGAGTCGCTACGCAGCGGAGCGTTGCGAGCCGCGACGCGTCCAAAAGAACTGCGGCACATTGAAATGCGTGTACCCTTTTGCAAACCCGTGAATGTGAGAGCATACTTGTCGCAATGTCCAGGCTGGATACGGTAGTTCAAAGAGTTGGGAATTGAGTCAAATGTATACACAGTAGTCAAGTGCTCCATCACTGCTAGGATCACCCAAGCATAGTACTCCTCGTCAACACTTCATCTTTAGAAAAAGCTGAGATTTGTCATTTCATTTCTCGCTTCTGACTTGTTTTCCTGATCTTCTACTGTTCTCACGATGACATCTTCTATGAATCCCTCCGAGCTTGACACATCAACCCACTAAAAAAACCTATTCTTGGAAAAAGGTCGCTATTCTAATCTCACTATCAGGCTCCCAGAAGAAGCCATAATAAAGTTTGGGGGTACATTGCACATTCTTATGATTTGTGTTTTGTTTGATCACGAAAATTAGGCAACCACGAAAAACGACTACTTTTCCAGGCGCTCACTTGCGACGCGTGCAAGATGTTCTTCCGTCGAGTCGTCACCGAAAAATTGGAGTATGAATGCAAGCATGCGAACGTGTGCTTTCTAGGTATGCCCGCTAGCCCCCAGACATCATAATTGTCCGTCTGGGAAACTCGCGGAAAAAAAACACTGTGAGAAAAATTTCAGGCTTCGATGAGAACACTCGAACCTTTCCAAAGTGCAAGTCTTGCCGATATCGGAGGTGTGTGGGATTCGGGATGAATTTCGTGGTCCGAGAGAAGAAGAAAAAGTTGGTGGAGTTGAGAGTGAAGAGGGATGAGGAGATGGTCGTAACTATTAGAGGATTACTGAATCGGGATGTGCAGAGGTCGAAAATGTTGGGAGCCTGTTTTACGACGAAGGATCCGTCGTTGGAGGATATGATTGGACGGAAGGACCTGAATGTTTATGTTAAGGTGGGTCTAACTTTGGTATTCCAGCCCCAAACACTTCCCGTTTTCACATTTCAGACCGAAAAAGAACAACTTCGCCCGCAGGACTGGTCATTTTTCGCGCTCTACACCACCGTCGACTTCTTATTGAGTTTGGACTTTATGAAAGATTTGCAGACAGCCGAAAAGGTTTGATTTGATTGACCGAGCACACTGCGAGCATTCGACTATTGTGTTTCCAGCTGCTCCTTCTGAAGCACTCCGCCTCCAAGTGCTCTTTGTTTGGCGGGGCTATGCGAACGTATCAGCAGAAGAGGGATCGGATGATTACAGTAGATGGGCAAGATATCTATCCGGATGAAATGAAGAAGGTATTGACACTCGAGGAGGGCGCTGATGACTTTTTGAATCGCATTCGGAGTTTCGTGGTGGCCAAGCTGATGGAGATGAATGTCACCATCGAGGAGTATATTCTGATTAGCGCGATTCTGTTCTGCGATCCAGGTGAGAGAATCAGACAGTCAGACAGTCATCTAACAACTAATCCAGCTCTCTTCTACGAGCCCGACAACGTTCAAGCCCGTACCATCGTTACTGCTCAACAACAAAAGTACACGAACACTTTGTTCCAGTACTGCATTCACACTTATCAACAAAGCGGCCCGTCTCGATTCACAGACCTCCTGGCGTTATGCCCGATCATTCAGAAGAACTTTGAAGATATACAGTACCTCACGATGGTGTTCAAGATGGCCACGAGAGGGGTGCCGATGCGATTCAAGCAGATTGTGGAGGAGTTGGTTTAGTATACAGACCATTCACATTTTGATTCTTGTAATATTTTTTCTATAAATATCCCTTGTTTATGATCGATCCGGCACACTTTCTCACCAAAGAATGTTGAAATAACGTGCAAAGCTGAAAATGTCTTCGGGTCCCCCTCTTCTATTAGATTGGTGAGACATGTATGCACATAAGAAGTGCTCAAATGTTATGGATACAAACCACGAAAATCTGGGTGTTTGAGATTTGGCTAAGATTTTCGGGGGGAGAATTTGGCCGGAAATCGGATTAGTCGGGCGGGCGGTACACGGAAATGTTTTTTTTTCAGCTGGCGTGTTTGATTAGTTTTTTTACTTTCTTTGAGAATCAGAATCAAGAGAAAACAAATTTGATAAGAAGGTATAATTCTTAACTTAGTCAGATACACAGGCACAAATATAGTCATCCGAAAGTACAGAATCGCAGATCGGCACTTTTCACAAAATGTTTCTCCCTTTAAAACTTGGTATGTTTGCTCAGGTTTCGCCTCCATTCTATCCACGTACTCCGAAACAAAAATCCCGTTGGACTTTTGATACAGATTTTTTTTTCTTGACTAGAAAAATTTCAGCGATTTCTGACCCCAGACACCTTGATCCAATGGTTTTCCTCTTGGGTTTTGAGAGTTTAATGAGATCAAAAAGTGTCAGAACATGTCGTATGGATTAGACGTTTCTGTTTTCCGTCAGCATCCTGTCTAAAATTTCGCGCTTCGTTATCCATTTTTCAGTCATTATCCCTGAAAGGATGTCTATCTATTCCTTCGACTTTCTCCCTCGAATCATGAGTTTTCAAAAATCTAAATCTATGGCTTTCCGTTTGATCACCGTCCAGTTTTTTTCAGGCTACTTTCTACCCAAAGTCACTTGATAATCCAAAGAAAAAGGGTGTGAGAAAATATAGAGACAAAAATCTGCCTCAGCTGACTTCTTCATTTCCCCGATTTTTTTCAGCTCACTGAGCCATTTGTCTACTTCTCTAATGTGTCATGACGTCTTCTAACCCTTGATTATATTCAGATTCAATGTCTTCTGAATCTCTGACAACACCATTGTTATCTTTGCTACCTGTATTCTCCAACTCTTCCTCTCCAACAAGCTCATTTTCAACGACGTCATCATCATCTGAATCCTCCCCCATGCTCACTGTTGACCACCGAAGATGTGTCGTCTGTCATCGCCCGGCATTCACCAACAACTACGGGGTCCTCTCTTGTGATGCTTGCAAAATGTTCTTCCGTCGAATAGTCACCTTGAATCGAGAGTACGAGTGCAATGAGGATGGAAGATGTAGGGAGAGAGTCCAGGATCCAAAACTTTTGAAGTGCAAAGGATGTCGGTACCAAATGTGCCTTCGAACCGGAATGACATTTCAACCAAATTTCCTGGAGTTGACCAACTCGCAGGATTCGGATGTGGCCACCGTAATCGGCACTCTACTGTATTTGGACGGCCGCAGGAGTAAGTCCATGAAGATGCAGTTCACCGATGAGGACTTCACGTTGATGCAGATTCTGGAGCAGCGAAAAATGCGTCTGAAGAATAGGGTAAGTTCACTGAATTCCAAGACTTGAGATTCTTGAAACTCTTCAGCGGAATACCCAACTCACCAACCACGACTGGTCGTTTTTCGGAATCTACACGTCAGTCGAATTTCTGATGTCTTTGGAATTCATGTCAATGTTGAGCAGTTCTGATAAGGTGAGCCACCCTTTGATAGTTTGACTGATAGATTGAATTTCAGAGAGTCCTGCTCAAAAACTTTTGCGTAAAAGCCTCTCTTCTCGCAAGTGCTATGAGGGCCATGAAGGAGAATCGGGATCGACTGATGACGGTGGATGGGAGAGACGTGTACCCAGATGATATTTTGAAGTTAGTTTGGGGGGTAGTAAAGCCTTGAGGTCGTACTGTAACTGCGCCGTAATTCTATCGTGTTCAGACTCATTTGGAAGCTCTCAACGAGTCAGATTTGACATCAGCGACCGAAAAAGTTTCGAGTTTGGATCTAGAATGCTATGAGCGTCAAATAAGCCTAAATACACAGTATGCTCCTTGAAACTGTGTTAGTTTCAGCCCTTCAATTGTAGTCGTGCCTACACTCATTCTGAATCTCTAAAAGTACCGATTCTGAACTGTGTGCTAGTCTTATCGTACTTCTTGCTCAAAGCTGGGTCATGGCCCTCCCCCCATTCCGTTTGATCACATTCTCACACGCGTGCAGATTAAGATTATTTCATGCTCTTTGCTATAATCATATTTTTGCTTGAGGAAAATTTGTCATGCAAAGCAGCAAAGAACACAAAAAAGCTATATACATTTTTAGACTCGAACAATTCTCCAAAGAGTTTCTCAACCGCATCCGGAGTCTACTGGTCGTGAAGTTGATAGACTTGAAGATGACTCAAGAGGAGTTTGTGTTGATCAATGTGGTTTTCTTCTGCAATCCAGGTAACAAGGACGCCCGGCTTATTCAGAAAAATCTGAAAACGTTCAGCCCTTCCCCTGTCGATCGCTGGCCAAGAAATCATCACCAACCAGCAGCAATTCTACACGTCGGTTCTTCTCCAGTACTGTAACATTGCCTACGGGAAACATGGACCATCCAGATTCGCGAACCTCGTCGCACTATTCGACGTCATCAACAAAAACTTTGAAGACGTTCAGGCAATGACAGTCATCTTTCGAATGAGTGCGCCAGGCGTGAAGTACAGGCAACTGGTGGCGGAGGTTATTTGAAAAACGCTACACATATGTATTTTGATTTCACATTTTTGGCATGCTCATTTATTAATTTTTCCAATACCACAATAAAAGATTCCTTTACCACGGATAACACTCTCCTGGACAGGACTGAAGAATGGTTTCAAAACGGGCGGTCTCCACAGACATCAGCACGGTGTAGGTGGTCAACTTGTTGAGGTTTGTGCGAGACGACAAGACATTGAAAATTCCTTCGAATCCGGTGTTCTTCTGGGTCAATTTGTCCATGCACCGGTGTCCAGGGGTGTCACGGTCGTCTAGGTAGAGGTCCTGAAATTCGAAAAAGGGATGTTTGTAGGTCACGAGCTTCAAAAAAATTTGGATATGCATGTGGGTCGGAGGCAACATGCACAATGGAGACACTCCAATCTCAGTTTCTAGTTTTTGTGTCCTCACCACAGCTCCCTGGTCGTAGTTGGTCTGCAAAAGGTACCATCCGTTTTTAGCGTCCGCCAACTCGGTCAAGATTGCGGTTCCGTTGAGGGATCTCGCAATGATGCATCCTTCGTTCTTTTGGGTGCCTCCCAAAATGAAGTAAACTGGAGACAGCATCGGGGTGTTCATTAGATGCTCCTTGGCGTCCAGGAAGGCTGAAAGTTTCTAATTTCAAGCAACATCCGACCCAACATCTGACAACTCACTCGTCTTTTGCTCTAACGTCTCTCTAGCCAACCAGGACATCCATTTGCCATCGGCTTCCAGTCCGAACAGCCATTTGATGATACCATAATAGCCGCCTTCCAACTGATACCTCTCGTTGGCAGTCAACGAGAACTCATGTGGTTTTAGTCCGTTGTAAATTCCAATGTAGCCCGCAAAATTGTTCGATTTGAAAAGCAACTTTCCGTCCTTGATCCAGTGGACATTGATGACCATTTTGCGAAGTTTTTGCGAGATTTGCCAGTCGTGGAGTTCGGGATCCCAACCGAGGAAGAGTCCGAAGTCGAGGTTTCTGAAAATTGACTAGTAATTTTGAAAAGCTTCGAGGTCTATGGGTTACCTCGCATGAGTCAGGTGTCCATCCTTATCCTGCGCCACAATCGAGGTGCACACAGTGAAAATCTCGTAGAAAATGTTGTAGAGTGTGATTTGTCCTATGGGGATTCCAGTGACCTGAGAGATACTCATGATCTCGTCACGATAAGGCTGTGCAAGTTTCAATGCCATGTCTCCGAAAACGTCATCAGCAAAGTTGACAGCGTTTGGGAAGATTGGGGTGATCAGTTCGATCAGGACATCGATGAGGTTTTTGATCTCCACTTTGTAGGCACCTGCGATTTGTTTCCATCGCTCTGATGGTGGTAGGTCGAGGTTGACGTCAAACCTGAAGCTCACAATGTGATACTCCTATACATAAGAAAGCCCCAACTAACCATGGAATATCAAACTGCTTCGATGGATCGTACAAGTTGGTCTTGTCGTCCAGAATACAATGGTCCGTGTATGGAGCCGGCAGCTCCACATGCTTAGCCAGCGATAGGCTCACAGAGAGAACCAAAACTATGAAAATTGACACCCTCATCTGTAGACAGTGACCGAAATCGTGCACCCAGCAGTTGCCTTATCTAGGTACTTGAAGAACACGCGGACACACTTTCTTATCAACAAATTATGTGCCACATTTTGATTCATGAGCTGTTTTTCCTCTACAGCTTCTATCATTGATCTTTCAACTGATCAACATACTCTAGTCTATCAATTGAACAAGGGGGAGGAGCTTGTTATGATGATAAATCAGTATGATTTGTAGCAAAAACGGAGGGCTACATTATTGTCTTGATAGACCGCCGTGAGTTATCATACGCCGGAAGAATGGCTACAGATTGACAACGAAAATTTTGGAGAAAAAAGAATACTGATCTTTTCGAGTTTTGAAAAGCGCGTCCGACCCTTGGTTATTGGGCGAGAATTGTGGTTTCAGATTATCAAAAAACTTGGAAGATTAGCTAGAAACGAATTGACCTATCATGAGCTCTGTCATGGCTCACGAACCTCGACATCGAGACTCATGAGCACGTACAGTACTGGCCAAAAAATGTGATTTTTTTGATATTGAATACAAAACGGCCAACTTTGAAGACTTGTAAATCAGTTCTCAATCGACCGATTCCTCTGAAAATTTGTGGATGTGTCAAACAACTCTAGATCTTCATTTTTGTAGTTTTCAAATTTTTACAAAAACTGCTGTTAAGTGAGTTACGTCGCGTATACACGTCACGCAGAGTCAAAACTGGGTACATTTCAGTGCGAATTTCGACCAATGATCTTAAACGTGACGTAACTGACTTGATTGTGATTTACGTAAAAAACTGTCAACTACAAAAATGAAGATCTAGAGTTGTTTAATACATTCACTAATTTTCATAAAAATTCAATGACTTGAACATACTTTTTCAACTGCTCAAAGTTGACCGTTTTGGACTGACAATCGCCAATGACCAGCGCTGTTAATTCTTGGCTGGAAAAAATCTGAATGGCTAAATTGGTATTACCAGGTTCCAGTCGGAGTATGTTCACTATTTTTCACAATATTCACTAGTATCGGCTCTTTCGCTCTATTAGCACCTCACATTACAACTCTGAAACTTGGTAAACCTGCTTCCAACTGTCATATGAGTCTGCAAATGTGATTTCTGGCTGTGAAACAACGGGGAAGTGTTAGTCACTGTGCTGTGTCAAGTGAAGTTTTGCAATTATCGTATTCACCTGTTAATCGACAATAGGTGACTATTCCAAAGTCTCGAAAAAACAGCTTCATGAGCACGTATATTCTAGACTTCACCGAACCTGAATGGCTCATCTTTCATTATCACTTAATCGGAGCATGCTCGTTGCCGTTCAATTCTCTCGGAATTTATCTGCTCAAATTCGAATGCGAAAAACTGGGAAATTTCCGTTATTGGCTATTAGCCTATCAAGTTGCCTGTTTCGCTACCGATTTACAGTTTACATTGTTGATGCAACCGGTTCCCCTGTTCCCATTGCTGGGCGGGTATACCCTTGGAATTCTATGGAGCTGGTTCCGAATTCCGACATTTGACTCTTTCACAGTTTTAGCTGGGTTGATTGTTTTTCAGTTCATCATATTATTGATTTCGTTTATGAATAAGCACCGATCGATTTCGGGTTTGGCCGATGGTTTGATCATTCCGAAAACTGCGGACTATATAACACTCGTCTCGCTTGTCGCACTGGTGTTCGCTGGCTTGGGGATTCTCAACACTACTCGTTTGTCGATGGAAGACCAGTGGAAATACATCAACCAGGTATAGTGAAACTCTGAACCTTGCACTTTGAACTGTTTCAGACTGTTCCCCAATATGTCGCTGGCTTTCAATCTCTACCAAACTTTGACGTCGTCTTGAAAAGCGACATAATATTATACCTAGACTACTTTGTTTTTTGCGTCGGTGTCACTTCACTAGCATTTGGGTTTGCAATTGCAATTGATTTACTACGAATGATGCGTTTTTTGAAATCGCGAATCTCGCCAGTCAGCTACCAAAGGCACTCTGAGGCGGTTACATGTTTGATTGTGCAATGCATCACTTCCTCCTTATCAACGTTTCCAATCATATTAGTAGGGGTCGTTACTCTTCTTGAGCTACCAAATGCTCAATATTTCTCGGAAGTTTGCGTTGCCTGGTTCTCCACTCATTCATCCTTGAACATTGGAACTCTTCTGATATTCTTCCCACCGTTCAAGCTATTCGTGAAGAAAAAGTGTGCAAGGTGAGGATTGTAGTTTTGATCGTGTGCGATGCTTGCTTTCAGGTTGACCGTGAAATCGTTCAAGATTAATGAGAGAGCTTCGGCGACCGTTCAAGTGGTAACATAGAGCGAACATCTGTTTTAGTACACTTTGATTTGTCATTTCTTACCTTAAACATGTGGTTTTCTGTTTTTGCACCTGTGAATGAAAATCCTGAATTCGGAACTCATGAATCTCTCTCAAAAAACAACAAGACAACACATAAAGGAGTGCTGCAAACGCCCTCCACGTCAATATCAAAAGATTGTGTCTAATTTGTATGTGACTCATTTCAAGCCTAATTGTATCTTGTGCTCTGAGCTCGTCGAAAATGAAGAACAATTCGAACCCATTTCGAAAGATCAACCTTGTTCAGTTTTCAACAAAAAAAATCTCTCATTTTCAAAACAAGGGCTACAATTACCACTGGTAGCATGTTTACATACCAAGAATGCGTCACTCTGAAGAAGAAAAAAGTGAACATCACTTTTTTTTAGTAGCTGAATTGACGTTTGTGGGCTGTAAAATAATACAACTTTTGGACATAGACAGCTGTTCAAATTTAGAATTTTCGGTTTTGGATTCAATTTTTTTCCATTCATTTTTTGATTTCATGAGACTCAACCTCTTTTCTGTAAGGAAAATTTCAAACTATAGATTTTCTTTTTGGCTTTTTGTTGTGTGGAGTTTAGAGCCTAGAAAAACAAAACAACCTTGATTTTCGAATGATGACATTGCTTCGTTCCAAGGATCATTGTAAATTTCAGATTCACAGACTTAAGATTGGCGAAATTGAGCTTTGGAATGATCTGTCAAGTTTGCGTAATGCTCATCTTTCTTCATTCGTAATTCGTATTTCCTGTGACATCGCTAGAGTAAAGTTTTTTGCAGCAAAATTTGAAGGAAGAATTTTCGTATAGAAAGATCAATTTCGATTTTCATAAAACCTAAACTTCTCTCTTCTGATGCTCTTCACATTATTCCTCAAAAGTCATTTTCGATTCTAAGTTTCATCCTACACACAAAAAGAGACAACTATTTTCGTAGTCTTCTCCGATCAAATCTCCGCATACGTCACCAGTCCTTCCTCATCTCCCGTTTTCCTCTTCCACCACCCTCCGAAATGGTCTTTTCGGAATGGCCAAGTACCTAATTTCACCCTCCTCTTCTTCTATTGGTATTGTTCTTTCTCGGAAGTTGACTTTCAATTCTTGAACTTTTATGCTGCTTTTCTTAAATTGTCTTTTTTTCTGAACCCCTTCTCTATCATCTTTTCAATTTCTATCCCATAGATCATCTCTATTTCAAATGCCCGCCATTTGTCCAAAAACCACCCGAAATGTTTTATGACTTTTCAAGTAGACCTCCATAATGAGTGGGGGGGATGTGTTACGCACGACATATCTTTTGAGGAATGACAAAACGGGAAACGAAGGAGAGATAGAAGACACAAAATGGGGAAAATTCTGATCACAATGAACTGAGTAAAGATCGAAAATGTTCTCGAGTCATGAACATGCAAATGTTTTATAACATCTTCAAGCGCGTGCCTGATGTTACACAATTTTTTCTGAAGTTGGAAATTTCGTACTGAAAACCTTCTGAACATTGCGAGTTTGCCCATGTGTACACTTTTCCCATATTTGATGGAGACTGTTATGAGAATTTCGTTTTTTTTGTGAATATTTACTCTTTCCGTCTTCTTTACAATCTTTTCTAACAGGAGGTTTATACATTTTCTACGGGAAAATGTGATGGGTTTTGGTCGAAATTTCTTTCGTATTAGAATTTTTCTTCGGATGATTTTTTAAATTTTGAATTCGATTATAAAAAATCTGAGCTTGATTTTAACTTTTCAGTTTTATTGCATAACGATGTGGATTCACAATTTTCAAGATTTGAATTCACTTTTTTGGTACCCAATTGCGTAATTTAAGCTTTCAATTTTCGAAAATCTTACCTCGAGTTTTTGATAATTTTTGACTTTTTCTGCAATTTTTCACCTCAACATTCGATTTTTCGATTCTAACCTCCTTTTATTCTTCCCCATTTCTGCACTCACCCGATCTGCATGATCCTTACCAATCCTTGTTATCTCAGAATCCCATCTCTTTTCGCAAGATGAAAGCGAAAACCGGGAGTGCATCGAACCTAGAGATCAGATAATAACGAATCCCGAATATCGAATTTATGACAAAATCCATCCTATAAACAGTCCTTCTGATTCTTCCATTGTCATCAAAACTCTCGATTTCTTCTTCTCTTATTATTTGGCCACCTGGTCTTTTTTCCCGATTTCTGCTTTTTTCGTAGTATGTGATTTGTGATCTGATCCACAGCTTGTTTTATTATCCCTTTTTCTTCAAACTCTTCATATTCAAATTCAAATCTCGCCTCCATGTTGTTATCACATGTACAAATATGGATGGATGACCTCTGACCGAATAATTGATCACAAAACAGTGATTCCACATATAATTTAGGCACTTCATTAGGCAGACAGCAAACGACTCATGTGACATATTGCATTCCATTCGAATACCTTTTCAAATTTGAATGTGTTCGGTTTTTGAATCGGATGTTTGGTCGCAATATGTATCGAATCCTATGTCTTCCAGAATCTCAGAATCTCAGAATCTCGAAACCCCCGAACACGCTGCACCTTGAAAATCTCAGACCTTCATAATCCCAAAACCTCAGAATCCCAAAGTTTCAAAGCCAGCTTCGAAACAACCTCAGTATACACCCACATATTTCTTTGCTAAATACGAACTAATGTTCCAATCAAAAAAAGAAACTGGTCACACTTTCATTTTCTCTCTAGTCACCGTCTAGACAAGTGCTTCAATTTGAGCACTTCATATTCAGTTTTTCATTTGTTTTATTGCTCAGTACCGTAATCTAAAGCGGTTCACCCCCAACTCTGTTTCCCATCGGGATATCAACGTCTTCATTAAGGCTCATGTTCCAGGCTTCCACTAAATCTTCTAATTTGGTTTTGTTGCTTCCCGTATAGATTGTGCTCTTCTCTAGTATACCTCGACCTCACAATATCTGATTTCTGGTTTCCATTCCCCCCCAGAACACCCCTCCCCCCTCCTCCCCCTCTCTAGACATTCTCGATTACCAAGGTTATCGTCTTCCTCTCTTCCAATTAACCACCCATTTCACCTGTTCCCTCGTTTCCCAAGACCACCCACATCGGCGTCTCCGGTCAGTCTCGCGTCTCTAGTCACGCCCTGTCTATACCACAGACATCGCGAGCCCTCATTAATACCTAATCTCCATTCTCATATTATTCAGTGCGAGTCTGTGCTCTCGGTGCTTCGAACGAACACTAAACGACAAAAAGTCACATTGGAGCCCAAAAAAATGTGTGAAAGCACATGTCTCGCCCTCTATTCATATGTACAGATGACTGCACACATTTTTTCTATAGATTCCAACGTTCTCCAGTACCCCAACACATATAACATTTTTCCATCTCCCATCTCTTTTTGAATACCGATCTGATTAGGCAAAAAAATCTCGCATAGGTGTCCCAAAAAAAACGGGACACACATGTCTGACTGCCAAGATAAAATCTAGTATGCGTGTACTCTTTGTCCTCCAAAAACCGGATAGACATACAATTTGTTCGGTCGGCACTTCATTGGTAGGATTAGTTACCATGGACATCAGAAATCGTTCTGTTGTCCTTGTCTCGTACTAAAAGTGTGGGATACTGTAGGCTTCGATAAATGATCAGTGTTGATAAAAATTGGTGTTTTCGAGGAAGTTTTGTGATCTTAGAATTCGCATCATCAACAACCCACGATTTTCTCTAGATTTTGTACATTGGAAATTGAAGTTGTTGGCCATGTCATTTTGGAAGGAAATTTTGTGAGCCATAGATCTACATAGACCACTAGACGATGCTGAGATTCCAGGAAAAATTTGAACGGCCTGAGAATTCGAGGCAGCCAGTCAAAAGTATATCAACTTGTGTGTAGGATTCTGAAAAGATTCTCTGAATCCATTATTTTAAAGGGTTCTGGGTTTCTGAGGTTTTTTGATACTGAGATTCTGAGTTTTTGAGATTCTGATGGATTCTGAGATTTCGAGGATTCTGCTTTCATTTTGAGATTCCGAGGTTCTGAGGTTCTTGAGATTATGAGATTCTGAGATTTGGAGAATATGAGATTCTGATAGGTCCAGAGATTTCTGATGGATTCTGAGATTCCTGACGAATTTTGAGATTCTGAGATTCTGAGATTCTGAGATGGAGATATTGAGGTTCTGAGGTTCTTGAGATTCTGAGACTTTTGAGATTCTGAGATTCTGATTAATACTGAGATTTCGACGTTTCTGTTTTTATTTTGAGGTTCTAAAGAACTCTCAGTTTTTTTGAAAAAAATCGAAAATTCTGAGAATCTTCGATTTTGGAGGACTCTATCGCTTCTCAGATGTTGTGATCCTACGATATTCTTCGATTGTGAAAAACTGCACTTTTTTTTGCAAAAAAAAAAAACGACAAGACTATAGACTCTGTAAACAACGATTAATTCAAATTTGCAGATTTTTCAAAAGGGTATTTTTCAATGAAAACCAGGCAGTTGACTCTAGTTTTGTGCGTTAAACTTTTTGGAAGTTGTTGATCTACAATTTTCGATATAGTTTGCAGGAGAAACATCATTTCGCTTCCAGGAAGTTTCAGAGATCTCGGCCATTTTTTTTGTAGAAATGTCGAAATTTTTCGTATAAATATGCGTATTGAGATCATATGCAATTCCAGTTTTGGTTTTCGTCGTTATGTTCTGAGATTTCTTGAATCAAGATCTACATGCTTGACTACAGTAACCCTTTTTCGACCTCCCATGGAAGTCAGAACCCACTAATCCTCTATCTGTCTGATTACCATTTTGTACCTGTTTTTCTCCAATACCAAAGTTGTCTTCATTTTTCCTTTTCGAAAATTTATATTCTTCTGACCATCGTACCATGTCTCGAGGTCCTCCACCTCTTCTTGATCATGTTTTTGTATTTTTTTTCAAATTCCATGACAAATCCGACTAGAGAACTTTCTGTGTGCAATTTTACTATAACAATATTAGTTCAAGAAGAGAATTCAGAACTCAGAATCCAGAATTCATATTCCCGCCCCATTTTTCCACCCAGAACCCCCGTTTGTGTTCATAAGTTCATCCCGTTCAAGATTTGATCTACACTTTCCGAGAAGGCATAATAGGTCAATGTGTCTTGTACATATAGTCTGAACGGGATTCGCCGGGGAGGAGATCAAAAGTTTATCAATCATTTCCTTCCCGCTGAGAACGAATTTTTTAATCTTCCTGATCCAGTTTTGAATTTCCCGCGAAACCTTGTAATGTTTCAGCACCATGGCCCCGGGTCCCTCGGAGCCATCCTCCTCGTCCTCAGAGTTGCTGGCCATCGATCTAACCGGCCCGAAGAACTGTGAAGTCTGCAATCGCCCAGCCAATTGCTTCAACTTTGGGGTACCTATTCAAAATTTGCCATTTTCTATTGTCCAATTTTCAGGTCATGTCTTGCGACGCCTGCAAGATGTTCTTCCGACGCACAATGCTTCTGAACGTTCAGTACGTGTGCCGACGAAACAATCAGTGCTTCAATGGTAAGAGGAATAGGCAGTGATTAGGAGTGATAAACGGGGCGGGGCTTAAAAACCGATTTTGTGACTGGGAGGAGGCAGCAGAAACTCCGTCGCAGAATCGTGACTTGGGGGGGGGGGGGGGGGGGG
>LR544904.1:43921-103693 GCA_900536305.3 Caenorhabditis sp. 40 LS-2015 | reverse complement strand
GGGGGGGGGGGGGGGGGGGGGGGGGGGAGGATGCGTAAATGCCGCCGGGATTGTATGCGATAAACGGAGAAGGTAAAACAGATAACAATCGATTCGGTGTACTTTGTACACCCGAGAGTGGAATTTTGTTATCTGGAGTTTTTTGGATAGGAGATCTAGACGCGAGAAAAAAAAATGCAAGGATCAAATTGGCTGAGAAATTTGTAGACCTGGGAGTCCTAGTATTCACAAATTGCTAAGGTACTCAGAATCCCCCAAATCATACGATTCTGGGAACCAGAGGATGGTACGTCCCAGCGGATTCTGTATTGACAGGTTCTAGAAGAACGATGTGTTCTGGGGATTCTCACCATCAGGTCTTTAGGATCAAGAGGACATCAGGGTTTCTATAGGACTCCGGAATCCCCTCGATCATTTGATTCACATTACTCCAAAGTTTTGAGATCCATGAGATCTTGAAATTCATAATCCGTGAATACAAACAAACAAAAAGAACCTAAGATTTGAGACCCATCGAATCTTACGATTAAAAGGATCCTGGGATCTATAGGATTCTGAGATCTATAGGATCCTGAGATCTATAAGATCCTGAGATCTATATGATCCTGAGATTTATAGGGTCCTGGGGTCTATAGAATCCTGAAATCTATTGGAACCTGGGATCTATAGGATCCTGGGATCCTACAATTTGGGAAGTCCTAGGCATCCGAGGAGTAATGGGATCTTAGGCCTCTGTTATTGACTCATTATGAAATTCAATGATTAGATTCCAAATTCCATAGGATCCTGAACATTCATTTTCAGTCAACTTCTCGTGCCTAAAGCCCCCATACTGCCGAGCGTGCCGTTTGGTCCAATGCCTCAAAGTCGGAATGAAACTCAATCTCTCCGCCGTCTTGGAGGTCAAAAACTCCAAAGACGACGCAGTCGCCAACCTCATCGAAAGTCTCCTCTACCAGGACGCCAAACGTGAAAAAGTGCTGATGGCCAACTTCACCTTCGAGAATCCAACTCTCGAGGAGGTCATCGAGAGCAAGCAGCTCACCATTGTGGCTAGAGTGAGTACATGGCCTTAGAACTATCCCTAAGTTCATGTTCAGGACCCAACCCACGAGATGACCAGCTCCGACTGGTGCTTCTTCGGGGCGTACACCGCGGTGAAGTTCCTGCTCGGACTCCATTTCATGAAGCGATTGAACACCAAGGACAAGGTAGGCAAGCGTGACAAGGTGATTGTCCTGTGAATCGTTCTTGTGAAAAATAGGTTCGTCGGCTTCAGACTCTCCTTCTTGCCAACTACTCCGCAAAGGCCACCCTGCTCTTCAGTGCTATCAGAACCATGCGGGCCAAGAACGATAAAATGATCAAGCCGGATGGCAAGGATTTCTTCGTCGAGTTCTTGTCAAAGTAAGAGATTGTAAGCACATTCTTTTCGTAGTTTTTTTACTTCAGATGGTCCGATTTCTCACACCACTTCACCAACCGCATCCGGAGCATGCTGGTCAATCGTCTCATCGAGTTGGAAATCACCAACGAGGAGTTCATTCTGATAACTGTTCTGTTCTTCTGCAATCCAGGTAGATCAAAAGCTCCCGAGATGAATCCCAAAATCTCAATATTTCAGTCCTCGACGGGCTCTCCGAGCACGCAGTCGCCATCCTTGGTGAGCAACAGAAGGTCTACAGCTCCGCTCTCATGCAGTACTGCCTGCTTACCTACCAACAAAACGGACCCTCTCGCTTCACCGAGCTCCTCTCGCTCTGCACCGTCACCAACAAGTACTTTGAAGACGTACAATATCTCTACTGGATCTTCCAGTTCCACTTCCACGTCAAGTACAAGAACCTGGTGTCTAGTGTTATCTGAGCCCGTCTGAATCCGATGTGACGTCTACTACATATTTATTTGTGTCTACATTGTTATTTGTCCCGACTTTTCTCCCTGTTCCATTTTCGTAAAACATTGATCTCCCACACCGAAAACTTTGATGACTCGATGAACACTTGATGACCCCCCGTCCCCCTCGTCCACCCCCCATGATATATTTTTTCTGTTATGAATGAAGCCAGCTATTTTACTTCCTCGAACATAAAGGAGCACACTTCAATGTGCTCTCATGGGAAGAAATCGAAAAACTTAATCACTCGAGTCCACCAGGAAGTTGAGAGTTGAGACTAGATATGAGACAAGATAACACGAAAAAAAACTGATACCCATGAAAGTGCACAAAACATAGAATGACAAACATATCAGAAAGCACTAATTCCCACCTTCTCAGACCCGCGTGCATGATCGAACGAGGCGGATTTCGCGCCCTGAATTTCGAAAACACACAAAAACTTGGCCATTTGGTGAAAATGCGCGAGACGTCGGTTCGCCCGTGTGCAGTCTGCGGAAAGCCTACAATTGCTTTCAATTATGGGGTGAGTTGTACTTTTTTGATGAGCATCTTCAGGAGCATATAGTAAGGTTAACGATTCGATTGCTTTATTGTGATATGGTCTATTTTGAGGACTTGTAGCTCTCAGCCTTTCGATATTTTAGATATCTTGTGGGTGTCTTAAGTGATTTGAACGGCACTGTCTGTGCTACTTTGTTGTTTTTTGTACCTACTTTTCCCATTGTTAATTTCCAGGTCAATTGCTGTAACGCCTGCAAGCAGTTCTATAAGCGAATGAAGGACTCTAAAAACATTCCAACCAACTGTCGAATGGGAGGAAACTGTTCAAAGTGTCGCTATTGCCGATATCAAATGTGCCTGGCCGCCGGGCTAAGACCACCAGTCTCCTCGCTTCCGATGGCTCTGACAGAATCCAGGCCACAACTGCCAGCGGTGCTTCAGTACTTGGAGTATCTGGAGCTTCAACGGCACGACACATTCGCGAACTACATCTTGTCGGCGCCGGAGTTCAATTTGGAGGAGTTCGTATTATCAGACTCTTCCACTTATACCAAAAAGAGTTCTGGCTTCGTGCCAACATTTTCCAACTGGACCACTCAAATTCTGAGCACTTCCATCGACCTCATCAAACGTTTCGAGCTCACTCGAGCGCTGTCAAAAAGTGAGAAGATGGATTTTGTGATGTCCTCCTTCAGAACACACGCCACATTGTGTATTGCCATGAGATCCTACAGTAATCAAAAAGAGGGCACCGAGTTTCCGGGAGGGATGGATACGGTACCAAGGGAGCTGGCTGATCATTACGATATGAGCCCGAAGGTCTTGAGCAAAATTCGATGCACTCTGGTCGCCAAGTTGAGAGATTTGGGGGTAACCTCTGAAGAGTTCCTCTTGCTCAGCGCTCTTCTGATTTGTACTCCAGGTGAGACACGAACAATGTGTTCACTCTTCGATCTTTTGGTTTTTAGGAGTCCCAGGGACAATATTCTCAACTTCCACTCAAAACCACATTATAAGATATCAAAGGCTCTTCACATCAATCTTGATGCAGTTGTGCATGCAACACTTTCAATCTAACGGACCAACTAGATTCTCTGAACTGCTCTCGATCTTCTCTACTATCAAACGGACGCTTGGAGATTTCGACAATGCAATTATCGGAATGCAATGCTCCACACCAGCAGCGAACATCGAGAAAGTCTTTGTTGATATGTTGAATTGATTTTTCTTATGTACATTTTGTCTAGTTCCCATTGGTGATCTCTGAAAAAAAATCTTGTTCTTCTGGCCAACTTCTTCCCACCCAGACAGATCACACTTTTTCTTGTCATTTATCTAAATTTTCTTCCGCCTTATTCGACACACTTTTTGTGCTTCTGTTTTTCTCAAGGAAGTAAATCTTTTCGAAATTTCAGATGTCGGCAGATCTCAAACTTTCACACACTGGTAACAAGCACAATAAGCACATTGAGCACAAACTATGATAATGAAAGAGTGCACGTGCACACCTGATGTGAGGAAAAACAAAACCCCTCCACGCCTTCTCGAGAAGACCAAGAAGTCACCGGAGGATTATTCTTGTTCTCTTCAGGCCACTTTTTTTTTTCTCTAGCCGACGCAACAAGAGCCAGCACGTGTCTCTCCCCATTCTAGCCTGATATTATCTCCGCCTGTCTAGGGCCAGGTGTGTCTGCGTGAATTTCATAATTCCCTCTCACTTTCAAAGAGTTTCAATGACAACCGAGCAGTTCGAGTGTTCCATCTGTCAAAAGAAGACAATTGCGTTTCATTATGGGGTAAGTGTGATTTTTGTTTTCAACAGAGAAAAACGTGCTGGAAACGCGGAATGTACTCGGATTTAGTTTAGAGAGCAGGTGGAATGAATTGGGTTATTTCGGTTCCAGTACAAACTAGATTCGATTTTGGTAGATCAAAAGTTAAGAATTTATCGAGTTACAAACTTGACTTCTGTGCAGTATTATATCGATGCATCAGTACGATGTCTTTCAGGTCAACTGCTGCAACGCTTGCAAGCAATTCTTCAAACGCTCCATGGACTCCAAAAACCTTCCAAGACAATGCTCCAACGGATCGTCATGCCGTCACTGCCGCTACTGTCGCTTCCAAATGTGTCTCGCCGCCGGAATGGTCCCCCCAGCAAGATCACCCCCAGCACCATCAACTCCAGACCTTGCATCAGTGATCTCACACTTGGATCTTCTCGAGACCCGTCGAAGTGAAACGTTTATGAACTTCGTCTCAACCAGCGAGTTCAACTTGGACGACTTGATTCTCACCAACAACTTGGAGCTTGTCAAGAAACCGGAAGACTACAAGCCAAGCTTCGAGGGATGGGTCGCCATGTGCTTCAGCACCTCGGTGGATTTCATCAAAAAGCTCGAGTTTGGCAAGGATTTGACAAAAAGCGAAAAGATCAACTTCATCAAACCATCGTACCGCCAACATGCCACGTTTTGTCTCGCCATGAGATCCTACTCTAGTCGAAGAGAGTTCACATCGTTTCCAGACGGGTTGGACATTCTTCCAGTGGAACTTGCACAACAGTTCGATAAGTGCCCAAAGCTCCTGAACAAAATCCGATGCTCTCTAGTGGCGAAGCTCAATGAACTGCGAATTACCAAAGAGGAGTTCCTATTGCTCAGTGCTATTATGGTCTGCAATACAGGTACATACATAAGCGCTCAGGTCAAATAACTTCTAACACTCTGAATGTTTCAGCCTCCTCCAGCTTCTCAACATCGAGTCAAAATCATATCGACAAGTATTGCAAGCTGTTCTCAAATGCCCTCATGGAGTACTGTATGATCAACAACACGAGTTCCGGCGCCTCCCGATTCTCAGATCTTCTATCCATCTTGTACGTCATCGGCAAGGTTCTCGAGAATTTCGACAACGCGATTACTCAATTGCACTGCTTGGAGCAGAATAAGAAGACGATGGACAAAGTTCTGCTGGATATAATTGACAAGAAGATTTGAGCTTGGTTTCCTGTTACTGGTACTACCTTTAGAATCGTCTAGTTGAGATTTCATTTTCATTTTTGCCCCTCGATTTCTTTACGCTCATGAATGTTTTGACTTTTCTTTTTTGATGATCCGCAAACAAACCAAAAAAAAAAAAGAGATGAGCCGAAGGAAGGCTTCCAATGAAAATGAGAAGATCTAGAGATTGCACCCTTCACTATCCGAGGCCTATGAGCCATCGTATCCGGCTCATGGCACATAGATCGGGATATACTGTGCATCACCTGGGAACATGGTGCATCGACTGAGAGAGATGAGGTATCGACCTAGATTCAGGGTTCATCATGCGAGTTTTGAAATCGTGATCTTGAAAAATACATCGGTCATGTCTTTAGTGTTGATGCAAAAGGAAAATGCTGATCTTTGGTACATTCTCTTCTCCCAAACTTCATCGTACATATCCTACTTGCAAGCACAGAAATCAACCAGTCGGATATAAAGGACGATTTGGCATTGTATCACTTTTAAAATCTAGCTCTTGATTGATTGCTTATTTTATAACTTTTTACAGGGTGGTCCATAATTACCCGGACAAGATGTTTGGAGTAGAAATTGGGTAGAACTCGAGAACCAGATGACCAAAAGTCATGAAACTTGGCAGGATAATTCATTGGATTATATTTGATAAATTTTATCTTATCATGTCTTATCCGACCTTTTTTCTCGTTCATGACAGCCCGGAGAAGTAGAGGGTAAATTGCCCTATTTTGCATTATTAGCACGCAGGTATTGGTTGACAATTTGTTTTGTACCACTACTACCGTACATGCGGAGGTTAAACTTCCAAAGTTTCTGAGTTGTTGCCTGGATAGTTAAGGATATTTTTGACAAACGTAGAACGATCCACCAAGATTTTCACCCAGCTCTAGTTACGGGTTTTGCTCCATGAACCATTTTCCGTTTTTTTCGTGAAAATGAGCACGAAACTCAACAAAGTGCCTATATTTCGGAGGTTTTTGTTGAAAGTTCAACGCCTTGGACATCGAGACAGCTAATAAGAGATTGCTGGGAGTTCCAGCAGACTGTTGCTCTTGTGCTCACAGCAAAACTCAAAAAACCCGGATGCAACACACATCTACCAGCATTTATACCCGAGGGTATTGACCACCATTGTCGGCAACTCGAACTCGGAGAAATTTTTCGTTAACAGTGTCTTGAAGACAGATATCTGGGCTAGATCTCACCAAAATATTGGATCCCTAAGTAAGATCTTGATCCCAGAATGACACAATTTGTCAGCCAAAAGCCGCGTGCCAACACTGACCACAACCTAAGGCTTCTCCGAGCTGTCATTGAAGTAAGGGGGGATCGGATAGTTCATGAATACCCAAAAACTTTTCGTTAGCGACCAAAAAAATACATTGACAAGTTTCATGTGTTTTGGCCAACTGGTTTCTGAGTACCACCACGATACATTTGTCCGGGTAATTATGGACCACCCTGTATGTACCTTTTTTGGAAGATTCAATAAATCATATCCCATCAAAACTTTCACTACACATTATGATTTGCAGTGATTTCATTATTAATCCCCCAATATTTTCTGGCTCATTCTGACTCTATTTTTGCACTTCTAGGGTTTATCTCCAAATATCTTTCACACACCAACGACCAAATGTGCTCAGGAGAAAAAGAACGAAACCTTCACTTTTCATAGTCTAATCAGAAGGACACGTGGCTCGACGGCTCATAACTTTTGAGTGGCTAGGCTTCATTGAAGCACACCCAGCCCACCAGATTCACTAAAAAAGCCATAATCCTGGACGAAACAAACTTCGACGTGAAGTAAAGCATATCCAGATTTGCTCTTTTGATCCAATCAAAATGGAGTTGCCGAGACTTCACTGTGCTATTTGTGGGAAACAAACAAACGCGTTCAACTATGGGGTGAGTATTCTATTAGTTTGAGGTTTTGACTCTCCGAAATAGTTGAATTCCAGAAACCTGAAGTTTAGAAGATACAATTTTAACTCTGAGGATCAGAAAATCTGAAATTCTGAAGTTCTTAGGTTCTGAGATTCCGGGATTCCAGGTTTTTAAGACACTGAGGTTCTGAGGATCAGAGAGTCTGAGATTCTGAGGGTTCTGATTCATATGATCTCTGGATTTGCATTTGTTCTCGCACGTAGATGTATGTTTTCTTTTGGTCAGGCGGCAATTTTTCTTTTTGCCCAGGTGACGAATAGTTCTAGATAAAAAAAAAACCAAAAATCCAAAAATTTTCTTCGACTCGTGTGTTTATCCTTTTCCTCATTCATTATGGAAAAAGTACTTCCGTGTGAGTCTGAGCAAAATCCGAGTATATAATACCTTGTTATTACTAACATTCTTCGCTGTGGCGTAGAGAAGTCCTCTCTCTCTCTCTAGTACTCCGTTCGAGAATTCTTCTACCCCTCGTTTTTCTGACTCTTGACTATTGATCATAAAATTGCTCATGTACCCCTGTGTGATATGTGGAAAGCGTACCAACGCGTTCAACTATGGAGTGAGTTCTGGAAAGCTGTCCTTTCAAAATTTCAAAAGTTTCAGGTTAACTGCTGCAACGCGTGCAAGATGTTCTACAAGAGGTCCATAATTGCACCGACGTTTCCGACAAGGTGTAAGAACGGAGGAAACTGTTCAGTGTGCAGATATTGCCGATTCCAACGTTGCCTCCAAGCTGGAATGAATCCGCCGGGACCGCCGATTCTTGAGAATCCACGTCTACCAACCCCAGATGTGTCGCTGGTGATTCAAAACTTGGATCGCATGAACATCTCGAGGGAAACTACATTTCTGAACTTCGTCGTCGCGGAAAACATGAATCTCGACGTTCTCATTTTATCCAGAAAACCAAATTATCTCAAGAAACCAGAAAACCTCCAACAAAACTGTTACTCATGGTCCGAAGCCAACATCAATACCTCAATTGATTTCGTGAAAAAGTTCGACGTTATTCACGAGCTTTCGAACCAAGACGAGGTGCTATCTTTTGTCAAGCAATCCTACCTTCATATAAGTCTATTATACACTGCCATGGGGTCCTACCAGAAACACAGAGAAGCTGCAGAGTTTCCAGGAGGAATCGACGTGATTTCAGAAGAGTTCAGAAGTTTCTTCGAAGGATGCCCGGCTGTGTTAAATAAGATCCGGTGTCCATTGGTAGAAAAGTTGAGGGAGCTGACGATATCTAACGAGGAATTCCTATTGCTCAGCGCTTTAATAGCACTCAACCCAGGTACAACACTTATCATAAGAGGTTGGTTCATATGAAACTTCCAGCTTCCTCAACGCTCTCGGATGACTCCAGAACGCTGATTGGAAAACATCAAACCATCTATTCATCGACTTTGCTTCAATACTGTCAGAACAACTATCAACAGTCTGGTCCATCGCGATTCTCAGCTTTGTTGGGTGTCTGCTATACTATTAGTCAACTTTTTGAGGACTTCAAAAATGCTCTTGCACAATTTCAACTCTCTCTGCCGCAACTGGAGAACAAGAAGATCCTCCAAGACTTCATGGACTCAGCTACTATGTAGACCAATTGTTTTATGTGGAAATATGTGATAAAAAAGTAGAGGGTACATGTATTTGTTTCATTTGGCTAGAATGAAAAAGCGAGAATCAAGATTCGAAAAGCAAAGGTCAGTAAAAAAAAAAGGAATCATCTCAAGTGCCCTCGGACCCCACGAGCTCTTTGCATTTCCACTGAGCAGAAAGATGGTCCATCCAGATTCATGGACCTGTTATTTACTCTGTGCTTGCTTCATGAAGTAGCCGACAACTACAATAGTATGCTTGAAAGCGCAGACATCATTCAGCCGCATATGAAGGACGATTTGGCAATGTATCAGTTTGAAACTCTAGCTCTTGATTGATTGCTCATCTTATAACTTCCTTTGTGCCTTTTTGGAAACCTCAATAAATCATATCCCATCAAACATTTTTACTACACATTATGTTTTGTAGCCATTTCATTACTGATCCCCCAAAACTTTCTGACTCATTCTGATTCTATTTTTGCACTTCTAGGACTTATCTCCAAGTATCTTTCACCTATCAACGACCACATTTGCTCATGAGAAAAAGAAGGAAACCCGCACTTTTCCTATTCTAATCAGAAGGGCACTTGGCTCGATGCCTCATAACTTTCGGGTGGCTAGGCTTCATTGAAGCACACCCAGCCGGTCAGATTTTCAACTAACAAAGGATAATAAGCCATGTTAAAAACAAACTTCGATGTGAAATAAACCGGATCCCCATTTGCCTACTCAAAATGAATCTGCCGAGACTTCACTGTGCTATTTGTGGGAAACAAACGAACGCGTTTCATTATGGGGTGAGTTTTCAATAAGTTACAAGTTTTGAGTGTCGGAAATGGTTGAATTCAGGAAACCTAAGGTTTAGAAGATAATACATTTTTACTTCACCGCTCTTCGGTTTGAAGCGGTAGGATCAGAGATTCTGGGATTCTGGGATTTGAGATTTTGAGATTCTCTTGCCTATGATCTCTGAATTTTCAGGTGTTTTCACACGTAGACGTCTGATTTCTCCTGGTCTGATGGTCTTTCTTTTTTCCCAGATGACGAATAGTGCTAGAGATCAGAAAAACCAAGAAGCCAAATATTTTTTCCGACTCGGGAGCTCAACCTTTTCCTCATTCATTCTGGCAAAAGTACTTCCGTGTGAGTCCGAGCAAAATCAGAGTATATATAATAATACCTTGTTGTTACTATAACAATTCGTTGTAACCGAAAGAAGGGCTCTCTTGTCCTCCTCCCGATCATTCTTCTTTCCCTCGTTTTCCACCTCCTCTTCGAATCTTGTCTCGATCATAAAATTGCTCATGTACTTCTGTGTGATATGTGGGAAGCGTACCAACGCGTTCAACTATGGAGTGAGTTTTTTGTAGCTGTCTTTTCCAAAATTCCAAAAGTTTCAGGTCAACTGCTGCAACGCGTGCAAGATGTTCTACAAGAGATCCATAATTGCACCGACGTTTCCGACAAGGTGTAAGAACGGAGGAAACTGTTCCGTGTGCCGATACTGCCGATTCCAACGTTGCCTTCAAGCTGGAATGAATCCGCCGGGACCGCCGGTTCTTGAGAGTCCACGTCTACAAACCCCAGATTTATCGCAAGTGATTCAAAACTTGAATCGCATGAACATCTCGAGGGAAACTACGTTTCGAAATTTCACGGTTGCGGATAACTTGAATCTCGACGTTCTCATTCTATCCAGAAGACCAAATTATGTCAAAAAACCAGAAAACCTCCAACAGAACAGCTGCGCATGGTACGAAGCCAACATCAGTACCTCAATTGATTTCGTGAAAAAGTTCGACGTTATTCACGAGCTTTCGAACCAAGACGAGGTGCTCTCTTTTGTCAAACAGTCCTACCTTCCTATTGTTCTATGTATTGTGCCCTGCCATGTGGTCATACCGGAATCACAGGGAAGCCACTGAGCTTCCAGGAGGCGTCGACGTATTTTCAGAAGAGTTCAGAAGTTTCTTCGAAGGATGCCCAGCTCTGTTAAATAAGATTCGGTGTCCGTTGGTAGCAAAGCTGAGGGAGCTGACAATATCTTACGAAGAATTCCTATTGCTCAGCGCATTAATAGTACTCAACCCAGGTACAATAATCATCAAAAGAGATTGGTTCATAAAAAACTTCCAGCATCCTCGACCTTTTCGGATGACTCCAGATCGCAGATTGGAAAACATCAGACCATCTACTCATCGACTCTGTTTCAGTATTGTCAGAACATCTATCAACAGTCTGGTCCATCGCGATTCTCAGATTTGTTGAGTGTCTGCTATACTATCAGTCAGGTTCTTGAAGACTTCAAAAATGCTCTTGCACAATTTCAACTTTCCTTGCCGCACATGGAGAATAAGAAGATTCTCCAGGACTTCATGGATTCAGCTACCATGTAGACCTGTTAGTTGAAATTGAAATCTGTGATAAAATTTAGAAGGCACATGTATTTATTCCATTTGGCAAGAATGGAAAGCCAGCCAGATATGGAGGACGATTTGGCAGTGTATCAGTTTCAAACTCTAGCTCTTGATTGATTGCTCATCTTATAACTTGTTACCTTTTTTACCTTTTATGGAAGATTCAATAAATTATATCTCATCAGTAACTTTGACTACACATTATGACTTGCTTTTATTCCATTACTAGTCCTCCCCTATTTCAGACTCATTCTGATTCTATTCTTGCACTTCTACGGTTCATCTCCAAATACCTTTCACCTACCAACGACCACATTTGCTAATGAGAAAAAGAAAGAAACCCTCACTTTTGCTATTCTAATTAGAAGGGCACGTGGCTTGATGTCTCATAACTTTCGGGTGGCTAGGCTTCATTGAATCACACCCAGCCGGTCAGATTTTCAACTAAGAAAGGATAATAAGCCTTGACGGAACAAATTTCGATGTGAAAGAAAGCGGTTCAACCGACTTCACTGCGCTATCAGTGGGAAACAAACGAAGGCGTTTAATTATGGGGTGAGCTTTCCAATAGTCTGAGGTTTTGAGTGTCGAAAATTACAATCGCGAGAATACGTGAAAATAATATTCGAAAATTGTCGAATTTCAAAACTCTCAGCTACCATGTAGACCAGTAATTGTATATTAATGTCTGTGATAAAATTTATTGGGTACATGTATTTGTTTTACTTGGCAAGAATTAAAAAAAGCGAGAATCAAGTTTCAATTTCAAAACGCTGAGGTCAGTAAAAGAACAAGAGGAATCATCTCAAGAGCTCTCGGAGACCACGAGCTCTTTGTAGTCGTCATAACGGTTACTGTAGATGTGGTGGGTACGGCACTCGTCATCGTTGTGCTTGGACCCGCTGTTGTAGAGACCTCGGGCACCAGGTCCCCAGCGATTCCGTAATATTGGCAGAAAAAGTTGCCGGGTACATATCCCGTTGAATTGACAATAAGATACGACGCTTGCATTTGAGTTATCAATAGAGCATGTTTGACATTTGTGTTTTTGTTGAAGCTGTGATTATGTGTATGTTTAACGTATAAAAACTTTTGAATCTCACTTTTGATCAATCTCTGTTTCCCCGTTGCCCAGGAAAAAGCTGATGTAGTCGTCGGTTCGAGGCCATACTGAGATCTACAAAATGAACTTCTGGGTCGTAGCAAATTCAAGTCGCATACCAATGTTCCCACAGTTCTCGTTCTCGTGTAATCCAACAAAAAGTGCACTTTATGTTCCATGAACAAAAAGCTATTAGAGATCAATCCGGTAGAATTAACAGATTTCGTCGTATACTCGCGATTGGGCACGTACTTGTTCTCAACACTCATCGTCACTGCTCCAGTGCTAGTCAAGTACCAATAGTCCACATTCACGGGGAGTGGGTCAACATTGTCAAAGAATCTGAAAAGAATAGATAGATTACTCAAAACCATTCCAAGCTTACGCGGTAGTCGCGTCCAAGTAAAGGGGATTCTCGAAGAACTGATTCATGGTGATCTTGGTCCAGTTACAAGCGGGGATCCCCCAATGGAAGCGAAGATTCGTATCGGACAACTGATTCATCCCGGTCACATAGGACGTCTTTTCAGGTTTGTCAGCGTCAGTGGAATCTGTGACCAGCGCGGTGTTGAGAACGACTACGGTAGAGGTTTGTCCTCGTGGTGTGGTGATGATGTGCTGGCCCCTGATCACCATGACGGAGAAGTTCGGGTCTGGAAACGATGGGTCGTCTTTGCTTGGGTCAATGGGTTGTCTACGCAGGGGTTCATGGGTCGTCTACGCAGCCGTTCATAAGTCGCCTACGCTGGGGTTCATGTGTCGTCTACGCAGGGGTTCATGGGTCGCCTACGCAGAGGTTCATGAGCCGCCTACGCAGGGGTTCATGATCCGCCTACGCAGGGGTTCATGGATTATCTACCATTGCTTCGAGTCAGTTCTTATACTGGTAAAACTACTCACCATCAGCTTGATTCTTGCTAGTCAGATAAAGAAACCCGGTCAATCCATATGTCATGGCATTCGAATTTATAGTCCTCAATGTTAACCCATTCGTAATAGCGAGGCTCATCGGCGATCCATCTGCATTGACTTTGTTGAGCAAGTCTAATGAAATCGAGGCGGCTCCAGTGCTAATTTGAATGCCGCTCAACATCTCATTGTCATCATTCGAAGCGAGGTAGAGTTCGGAACCGGTCTAGAAAAGAGAAGCTATGTGTCGAAATCGAAAAAAAAGTGCACTTACCTCAACATTATCAAACAATATTGTGCTTCCTGAGAAATAATCCTTCAATTGGAAGATTTGGGGATCGCAGTTAACAAGGCTTGCAAAATATAGAACGAAAACCCAGAGTTTCATTTTTCAGTCAAAAAAAATTAAATGGGCTGAAAATGGTCGCGTCCTGGTAAATATACAAGGAAACACTGATAAGAAATTTTATGGCGACCAGAATGTTAGACGTCTGCCCCTCGTCACACTCTGATAAAAGTTTGGGTGATTCAGAGGGATGAGTAGATGGTTACATTTAGGAATATAAAAACGTTCTTTCTGTTAAAATTTTTGAACATGATATTGACATGTATTTCATAACTAAGATTTGGAAAAAAGGTAAGTCCTCTCAAAGTGAAGCCATCTACTGCGAAATTTAGAAGCCTCCAAGTCCTGTAAATCCGCCACCACATACTCCATCGATGGAAACTGCCCAGATGGACAGAGATAGAAGGATTCAACTGGTGTGGCAATGCAGATGTCTATGGTTAGTCTCCAGTAATCTGAATCTAGCCTACAGTACAGTTTTGAATCTTCAGAAATGAAAGCCTTCGGATGCAGCGGTGAGTCGATCGGACCGGCTCTCTTCGGCTCGTGTCTAGATGGATTCCAGGCTGTGGCAGGATGGGATTGGTGCGCTACCAATGATGTCGTTCCAAAGAAGTTAACTTTGAGCATTTTTTCGCATCTCCATTTTTAATAATCAGTAATAAACTTTTCGATTTCCATTGACGATTGGGTGAATCCCTGGTTCAGGTCAAAAAGATTTCCTTCTCTTCTCATCACCCACATGTTTGTTGACACATCGGAAACAAAGTTCTCCCTCTTTTCTCGATTTCTTTTCTCTGCAAATGCGAAATGTGGTCGACTAATCTAATTCTCTTCACAGCCTCTCACTCTATCTGCCTCTCTGTTTTCTCTGCACCCTCTTCGCGGGCATAAACCAAGTTTTCGCATAAACTACGGAATGGGAGGTGGAGGATAAAAGGGGGCCGATTTTTTCTAAATTTCGTCGTATTTTTTTTGTTTTCTTTTCTGAAATTTTGAAGTTAAACTAGCTGAAAAACTTTCAGACCCCCACGCAGATTTCAAAATGATCTTTCTCTTACTATTCACTTCACTTCTGGTCTTTCTTTTTTACGACACGTACTGGAAAAGACGGAGTTATCCTCCGGGACCCATGCCAATGCCCTTTCTGGGGAATATGCTGCCAATGATGAAGGAGAAGCCCGGATATGAATGCTTCAGAAGATGGACCAAAGAGTATGGAGATGTGTACACGTTTTGGATGGGTGAGTCAGAAGAAACTCAGGATCTTGAGACTCTGGATCTATGAACTCTCTGAATCCTTGAAACCTCATAGAACCTCAAATCTTCCAGCCAAAACCCCCTACATCATGATCAGCTCTCTCGACCGTCTGAAGGAGACATTCATCCGCGACGGCGACACCTACAAGGACAAATTCCCTCAACCCCTCAACGAGAAGCTCCGTGGTGGAACTTACGGAATCGTCGAAACCAATGGACACCTCTGGAGCACTCATCGTCGATTCACTCTCACCACCTTCCGTGATTTCGGGCTTGGAAAGGATTTGATGCAAGAGAAAATTCTCATAGAAGTTCAAGAGGTCTTCAGAAAGCTTGATGAGAAAGTCGGCAAGGAGCAAGATGTGCCAGTTGTCATCAACAATGCTGTCGCGAATGTCATCAATCAGATCGTTTTTGGATACCGATTCGATGATTCTAGGAAAGAGGAGTTTGAAAAACTGGTAGCCCTAATGGAATACCAAGAAAAAGCCTTCGCCACTCTCAAAGTTTATGTGGAGTTTTTCGCGCCAAAAGTTGGACAGTTCTTGCCGGGAAAATCCATCGATGAGTTGTAAGTTATTTTCTTACAATGTTAGTAATGATGGATCATTTCGTCATATTCTAGAATCGCTGAATATAAGCAAAACTTCCTGACATTCTTCAACTCCCAAATCGAAAAGCACCGTCAAAAAATCGACTTTGATTCTGAGCAATCCCTGGATTTCGCGGAAGCCTATCTGAAGGAGCAGAGGAGGCAAGAAGCTTCAGGGGAGTTCGAGCTCTTCTGCAACATTCAACTAATGAATACGTGTTTGGATTTGTGGCTAGCTGGAATGTCCACAACCAATGTGACCCTCAACTGGACAATTTGCTATGTGATGAACACCCCGGGGGTGCAGGAAACAATGCAAGCTGAATTGGACGAAGTCGTCGGAGGCGATAGACTAGTGACCACTGCCGACAAAAACCATCTACCCTACATGAACGCGGTGATCAACGAGTCTCAAAGATGTGCCAACATACTACCCGTCAATGTGATGCATGTCACCACCAAGGATACTGTAATCAATGGGTACCCAGTCAAAAAGGGTACTGGAGTTATCGCGATGATTTCGACGGTGATGCTGGATGAGAAGGTGTTCCCTGAGCCATATGCTTTTAAACCGGAAAGATTTATCGATGAGAACGGAAAGTTGAAGAAATTCGAAGAGCTCATTCCGTTTTCAATCGGAAAACGACAATGTCTCGGCGAGGGACTGGCCAGGATGGAGTTGTTCTTGTTTATTGCAAACTTTTTCAATAGATACAAGGTAAGGAATAGTGTGTGTGAATCTAGCGTTGTTCACATCACTGACCCAGATCGATCCAGATGGTTTGAGTGACCCAGATTTATTACCTAGATTCGATTTTAATTAACAGCCCGAGTCGAGCCTAGAGACCTTGGTTGACCTTCTGACCTAGTTTGACCTACTGACCTAGTTTTGTCTACACCTACTGACCAAGTTTGACTTACAGGAATATTGTGCCTTACAAACCCAGTTTAATATGTTCACCGAGACTTTCTGACCTGCGTTTCCCCGTAATCACTGTTCTTTTTTCAGGTTTCCCCCTCATCAGAAGGTCCCCCCTCTATTGACAAGACGGACAAAGTTGGAGTGTTTCCAAGGAAATTCAACGCGATTCTTACCAGGAGGCACACTTGAATTGAATCTCTTAACTTATGTGATCTGAAAATTAATTGACTTGTGTACATACATAAAGATGAATCATTGCAACACATTGTTCAAAGTTCAAGAACTATCTCAGCTCTCTAACTCCAGAACAACTGCTGTAACGCGTGCAAGGTGTTCTACCAACGATCCCTAACCTTCAAACGCATCACTGTGCTTTTCCAACACAATTTCTCAGACTGTCCCTCAACCTTGAATAGATATCTACATATTGCTCATAATAGTAATTTCACTCTTGGATGAAAGAAATGAATGATCATAACGAAAGTTTAACTTTCGTAGCTTTTCGTACCCAGTAAAGCCATGATCTAATTATCAAAGACCAGTGTCTCTGAAAATGCTTCCGACTCTAAATCTGAAAACAAACCACGATTCACTCGTGATCCGAAGAGAAAAGTTCACACAACATTCGAATTCTCATATCACTAATGAGCACGTAGGCTCTATTAAGTACCGCCCATGTCTACACTTGTCATGAGAGTTTTGGATAAAATTGTGCTCGATAAGGCACACTTTCCCACTGGTTCTTTCATGAAGTAGAGTATTTTTACCTCTCGTTGTTTTGTGTGTCCAATTGAGCATGTATAAAGAACGCGTACCGTGTGAGATTTGCTCGAAGCCGACGACCGAGTTCAATTATGGGGTGAGTTCTGATGGCTGTATCAGTGAGTTCTCTATCATTATATTCCAGGTCATCTGCTGCAATGCTTGCAAAATGTTCTATCGACGGGCCAAGCTCGCCACAAACTTTCCGAAAGAATGCCAAAACCCGGGAAATTGTAAAGGATGTCGATTCTGTCGATTCCAACGTTGCCTTCAAGCCGGACTCAGTCGTGAAATCGTAGCGCCTCCACGTCAACTCAACTCTACCTTAGGTGCAGTTGTAGAAAACTTGAAGGCGTTGGATATCTACAGAAAGGATCAGTTCCTCAAGTACACTCCACTTGGAGACCTCAGTATCGAAGAGCTCATTTTGACGGACACCTCAAATCTGATCAAGAAACCAGACGATTTCCAACAAGGCAATCATCAATGGATCATGACGAATCATATCACCTCTGTGAACGCTCTGAAAAAGTTCACATTCTTCAAAGACCTATCGGATACGGAAAAGATGCTATTCGTCACCCAATCCCATATTGCTTACGGAATGTTGACCTTCGCAATGAGATCTTTTACGAATCGAAGCCTGCGTAATGAGTATCCAGGAGGTATTGATATCTTTTCCAATGAGCTCAAAAACTTCTATCGAAATTCGCCAAAAAGTTTGAACGAGTGCCGTGGTCAAGTTCTCCGCAAACTCTGGGAGCTGAACATCCGCGATGAGGAGTTTCTGTTGCTCTGCGCGATCATCGCCTGCAATCCTGGTAAGCCCAAAGATGTCTTCAAATTTCTTCCAAAATCTTCTCAGGGCCCTCAAACTTCAGTGACTTCACTCGAGCTCTTCTCAGCCGGCATCAAAACGAGTACGCATCGATTCTCATGAAATTCTGTCAGCAAACTTATCAGTCTGCATCGCCGGCTCGATTCATGGAGATCGTATGTGTTCGTTTGACTATCAACAAAGCATTCGAGGATTTGAAGAAAGTGGTCATTCCGTTTCAACTCTCAAAGCCCAAGTTTGAGAAAGCCAAGATTCTTGAGGAATCGTTGGAAACTCTCATGAAATGAATCATCATGTATGAATAGACCAGCTCATTATGTCTACACTCCAGTATGAAATGAACCAATTTATTCGATCAGTTTTCAGTTACATTGATGTTGCTCATTGTAGAACTCTTCTTTTTGGCAAGAACAAGAAACTCTGAAACGCCAAAATCAGCACTCTTATTCTCAATGGCGTACTTACTCATCACAGCTCTCCTGTAGTTCTTGACAATCACCATAGTTGGAATTGGATCCACAGCTGGGTAGATAGCAATTGTCATTGACACAATCGCACTATACACCCCCAGATCAATACTCAGGAAAACAAGCGCGAACATGATAGCTGCTGGAATATGCATCAAGATCAGGGGCACTAGGGTCTGAATGACAAGGGCGTAGAAAAGTTGCTTCTGAAGGCTTCGGATTCTGGCGGACAGAATCGTTGTGGCAATCAGGTCATTGATTCGGACGTAGCATAGAATGGCGAAAACGATGATGGTTACTACCGAGGAGACCTGTAGAATGTTGGCTCTTGATTCTACTCGATTCTACAAAACCTTACAATGGTCGCTGATATTATTGCTAAGCCTGTAAAGGGTATCCAATGTATGATCAACGTGTCGTTTTCCGTCTTTTCGTATAAGTATGGACCAAGATAAATGTACTCGGAGGGACTCAACTCGAATAGTTGTTTAATATCGTCTCTGAATAACTACAGTAATCTGATATGGCCCGACCTACGCTTCACCTTATAAACCTGTTTGTCGCTTCATTAGGAGCTGACAGAAAGAGTCCCGTGGTAACCCAGATTAACGCATACCAAACTGGAACCGAAAACCATAGCCAGATTTTCCAACCATCAAAAGTTTTTCGAAGAGAACTCCTGGAATCACAATTGGTACAGATCGACTTATAGTATGGACAGCCGTACCCCGACAACACCAGAAATCTGTACACAAAGTGAACCTTAAAAACTGCCATCGATGCTCCAAAACAGCCCCAGTAACAAGAATCGAGCACTGTGAGACCCTTTGGACCAAACAGCTTGTCCTTGAGGGGTACTATAACCAGAAAGATGGGCCCATGAGAGTAGTGTTGCTGAAAAATCAGATGTTCCTAGACTTCTCGAGCCGCGAGCTCACCGGAGCTAATATCACGTCCAAAATGGAGTACAAAATCTCGAACACTGAAATATAGACCATGAGCCATTTATAGGGGCCCAGTTGTTTTGGGGACTTTGTCAAAATCAGAAGGATCAAGAAACTGTTGAAAAATAAAGAGAATCCTGCAGTGATGTCTTGAATCAAGGTGAGTAGATGGGTCCATTGTCTGCCGAGCATATTCTTCACAATATGAGATGTACATAAGGAAGAGAAGACCAGATGGTCATTCTGGTGATATAGACAATTGCGCCATTTCCTGTGTCTGTGATGCAACATGTGTACGTGTTTATTGTGAAGGCAGAAGTGATCAGGTTTGAACTTTTTCTGGTTTCGAAAAATGTCATCAGGATTTCTAACTGTTCTTTTGAGCTACTTCTTCACCTCATCTGTTCTAGGGTACACACACGTTGAATGTACAGACATGAATAGGTATATCAAAAGAACAAAAACCAAAGAAAAACACTTTTAGACACGTGGGATCTCGCACGTGAAACTTGCTCGGGGACTTCCGCGTCGCTCATCCGTGAGTTCGTCACAAATCACGGAAAAATGAAAATCTGTGAAGATTATGGAGCGTGTTCTAACCAATGACCTCCTATCAAAAAATAGCCTCATGGCTTTGATGGACATCCTTGGAGCAGACGACATTAACTAACTTCTGGGATGACTTTGAGTTTAAAAACATGCGAGCTCGGAAGACTTGAAGGTGTTCGTGGAAGTAACATTCTGCCATGATATGCTACGGTAGCCGAAGAGAGGTCGCAGAGATTCCAGGAAGGCTTAACACACTTCCAAGAGCTCACGAAATATTTCGACAATTGTAGAGGTGTTCTGGATGGAGTTCGGTGCCCAATTATTGCAAAGCTGAGGGAGCTCAAAATTCACCTAAGATGAGATTTTTCTCATCAATGCAGTGTTCATTTTCTGTCCATGTACAGCAACTATACTTTTGTTCAGACTAGAAATGCAATTTGAGAAGTTTTTGATGGATCCTATGCTATCCAGACATCTTAAAAATATACTTCCAAAACCCTCCGAGCAAAAAAACAAAATAATGCTCAATTCTCACCGCGTCCTGCTACTTTGATCTTTGTCAATGACTCCTAATTCCTGCTGATCACCAAAATTTTCCGCTCTGTCCCTCTCCAAATCTAATCCCGCATTTATCCTTGCCATTATTCACCAAAGACATCTCCACCACTAATCTCTAGACACCTGCCCATTTTTCTCGCACTCCCCTTTTTTCAGCTTCTTGTATATTGAATTAGTGTCCACATATAAGTGCTCCATACACAAACCTCAACACCTTCATTCCTTCATTTCCGGCTCTGACACCTGAGCAAGTTTATGATTGGTGAATTGTGCTGGATCTGCTTTTTTCTACTTTTCAAATGGAAAATTTGAGAATCAATTGTACTGTATGTGGAAAACCGGAGGCGATGTTCAGCTATGGGGTGAGTAACTTTCTCCGTATGTTTTTCCAGATGTCCAAATGGGTCTTATATTTCAGGTCCACTGCTGCAACGCTTGCAAAATGTTCTTCCGTCGTGCCATCGTCGTTACAGATTTCCCAACCGAGTGCAAGTACAAAGTCGCTTGTCCCGGATGCAGATTTTGCCGTTTTCAAAAGTGTCTAGCGGCTGGAATGAGAAAGGTTGCAGCGGTTCATCCACCAGTACTCCCAGCAACCCTTGAACTCAAAGAAACCTCATTATCGGCGGTTATCGCAAATCTAAAGCATGTGGACAACTATAGACAAAACAAGTTCCTGAAATTCACCACCTTGCAAAACTTCGGTGTCGACGAGCTCATTCTGACCAACTCCATGGCCTACGTGGAAAAGCCACCTGGATTCGAGCAAGATGTTTATATATGGGCCGCTGTGAAGCATGCAACATCAATTGGATTCATGAAGAAGTTTGAGTTCGTCAAAGATCTCTTCGTAGAGGACCTGAAGATTTTCATCAAAGCCACTTACAAATCTTTCATGATTTTCTGCACTGCCATGAGATGCTACAGTAGTCGAAGAGAGGTCGCAGAGTTTCCTGGAGGACTCGACACTCTTCCAAGAGAGCTCACGAAATATTTCGACAATTGTAGAGGTGTTCTGGATGGAGTTCGGTGCCCGATTATTGCAAAACTGAGAGAGCTCAAAGTCACCCAAGATGAGCTTCTACTCATCAGTGCAGTTTTCATTTGCAATCCATGTACAGTAACTATAGGCACTTCTTATAACAAAATGAATCATTTTTCAGTATCTCCAGACCTCTCCGACCATGCTCAAGAGCTGATCAGCAAGTATCAAAAGAAGTATGCTGACTTTCTTTTCGAATACTGCCTCAAAAAGTATGGAAAGATCGGACCATCCAGGTTTACGGATCTACTGTCTATCTTCCCTATCATCAACAACACAACGAAAAACTTGGACAACGTGATAATAGCGGTTTATGGACGGTTCAGACCGGAAAGACAAGTTCAGAAGGTCTTCGATGATATGATGGAAACAGTTTTGGATTGATTTTTGATTACTATTTTTTGAATTACATACATAAATATTTTGAATGACGCACACTTATAGTTTTCGTGCTTGACCATCAAGGGATATCTCGAAATTTCAGAATCTCAGAATCTCAAAATCCTGAAATCCCGGAATCCTAGCATCCTAAAATTCCGGCATTCATCACAATCTCGGAATTTCAGAAGTTCCGTGAATCGGATTCTGAATTTGCCATCAAATCAGAAGACGTGAGTTAGTGTATCAGAATTGAAAGAGGAACACGAAATGAGTCATGAATATGCAGTTTCTTTCAGAACTTTTCAGAATCTCAGAATTCTCATAAATCTCGGAATTTCGAAACCACTCTTTTGAAATTAGATCCCCACGCTCTTGGTCATTTGAACTATTAGCGCAGTAGAGAGACGATGATGTGTGTGTGTGTGTGTGTGTGTGTGTGTGTGTGTGTGTGTACCCGCGGACGTTTTTTTCTGTCTTGCTTTTTTCTTGGCAGACGAACTTTTGCACAAATCTATTCTCAGATTTTCCTCGCCTATTCATCAGAACCCGAACGATTTACGTGCCACATTTGGTATTGCTGTGACTTTCGCATCATGACTCATGAGACACTTGCTAGTTCTGGGAACCATCGAAAATTCCAGAAGCTTTTCGTTCTGGGGTATAAAAGCTGATCTCAATTTTGAAAATTTCAACCCTTATTATCTTGCCTATACATTCTTTTGAACTTTTCACTTTCCGTTTTCGGCATCTATATTCTATAAAAAGCTGCTAAAGTTTGTCCACCTGCTCTAATGGAGAAGCAGCAACACAACACAGAAGGTGAGACATAGAGCAGAGATCAAACTTCTGGAGCAGATTTTGATCTATTACACACTTATTTAGAGACATAGGAAAGGAGATAGTGTCGTTCGTCAGGAGATAGTATCGTTCATCACACCTTTCTGCCTTATTTACGTGTCTTTGCGGTAAAGCAAATATTGAATGATTCTTGATCCTTCGAAAGGTTAGAAAGACTACAGTGGATGTCTTGTAGTTCTTATTAGGGGATCAGAGAATTATCTTACATGTTCGGATTTCAATTCAGAATCTAGAAAATTTCCAGGAGTTCTGATTTGGACTGTGAGGTTCGAAAATTAGGAAGTTCTGATATTCGGAGATTCAGGGATTCTGAAGTTCTGGAGTTCTGAGGTTCTGAGTTCCTGAATGTCGAAGATCCTGAGATTCTAAGATTCTAAGATTCAGATGGATTACGAGATGTGCTTACAAAATGCAAGATTCTGGAATTTGCGAAGTTCAAAAGTATCCGGAATACAATGAAATTCTACGATGCATTTTCTGAAGTTCTTTTTCGCTTTCTGAAAGTCTTCCCGCTTTCTTTTTATTAATTTTTCCTACGCCTTGCCCTCATTATCGGCTAATCATCTAGTTTCTCCCTTCCCTCAATGTTCTCTGATTCTGACTCTCCAAATTCAGCCAATCTGATTATTCTTGACTCTCGAGGTTTTCTGATCACTTGAAGTTTTCTCTATTTTCAGGTTTGCCACTAAACTCAAGTTTCGCTTTGGACACTGAAACATCACATTTTCGGCTGAAAATGTTGGCCAGAAATCCAAATCAGAAGCAAAATGAGTTCAAAGAATGAGAGTAGAAAACTAGATTTTAGTTGCTCAATTTCTCATTATGCATGTATTCCTAGTCCACTACACACCTACAAGGCGATCTATGAGCAAAGGAGCACAAAAAGGAGCACACGACAATTCTGATGCTGAGCAATGCACGTAAATAGTATCTCTCCCTCTCTGTCACCCCTTTCTCCTATTCATTTTTCCATTTTCGATCTTTTAGTCTCTCTATTCTCATATTACCTCTTCCTCTCTCTCTTCCGAAACTAGACTAAAACTTGTTTCAATGGAGTGGGCGGAGCCTATTTGCACTTTTCTAAGTTAGTCATGAATTATTTTGAGACACACACACACTTGCTCTTTAAATCTCCCAGTATCAGAAATCAGATCAGAAGTTTGAAAAAAAGGAGGTGAGAGGGGGGAGGAGGGGGATATAAATCTTGGTTTTCTGATCTCTCTTTCACTTCCTCCCCACCGCCACTGAATCATTCTCCGACGTATTCTGACTTCTGAATGCAATTCTGGCAATTCTGACGAAACTATTCATGGATGCAGACCTATCACCGCATCCAATGGATCCTCTAGATTCTGACTATTTGCCTGTGGATTTGGTCATTCCAGAAACTTCCATTACTACTGTAGCGGTCAGACAACAACGGTCCATGGAAAGATGTGCGGTGTGTGGGCGACCGGCGTTTTGCTACAATTATGGGGTGAGTTGGGGAGACATCTGGATATATACAGACGGACAGACAGATAGACAAAGACAGGTTGAAACGTCTGGGATTTTGAGATTGTGATAGATTTTAAGATTCTGATGGATTCTGAGATTCTGAAATTGATGTATATAGGGATTCTGATGGAATCTGAGATTCTGATGGATTCTGAGATTTTGATGAATTCTGAGATTCTGATGAATTCTGGGATTCTGATGAATTCTGAAATCCTGATGTATTCTGATATTCTATTGGATTCTGTTATTCTGGTGAATTCTGAGATTTTGTATTCTGGTATTCTGAAATTTTGGGATTCTGAGCTTCTGCGTTTTCGAAAATTTCGAGTTTAGGAGATTCCAAGGTTTGATTTTGAGATTTTAATGGATTCTGTGATTCTGAATTTCTGAGATTCCGAATAGGAATTTCTGGGTTACAGAAGTTCTAGTTCCCGTCTATTTCCGTCTTCCATATTCAAAAAATTTCTCCCTTTTCATATTTTGTGCTTTAGTCTAGGAAGACGACAAAGATCTCGCACTTTTTTTCGTCCAAAATGACTCAACAATTCTTTTGAATTCTTGGTCTCAGACGGCTTCGTTTCTGACGAAACATTTTCCTGCAAGAATCCAAAGCCAGAAAAAGGGGTCCCCAAACTTTTCATGAAACAAAATGTTGTTCTTGATGTGCCTACGCTTTTCGAGAGAATTAAGTTTTACATATTTTGATGTCTTATAGAAACCACCCATAATCCGTGATAGTAGGGATAATCCGGAAGCCCAAAACTCCAAAATAGACTCTAGTTTCCAAAACCAGATTTTCTCCAGAAAAAAGAAAACCATTGAATAGAACTGGGAGCTTTCCAAAAATACGTCGTATATCCGGAAAAGGTCTCATCTTTCCGTCTCGATCTTTATGTATTCGCACGAGCATTGCAAATTCTGATGCAAAAGGAAGTGGTCTGTGTTTTGAGTTCTAATGTCAGAGAGCTACAGAGAGACAACGTTTCGGAACTGTCTGACTGTCTGACAAAAAAGTGTGTCTAAAACGGGCTCTTTGGTAAGTAGGTACTGTACAAGGTTCTAACATAAATACAAAGTTAGATACTGTACAATATTGCCAATTGCACAGTTGCTCAGTACAAAATAAGTACAATGTTGCTCAAGTGAACTGTATGTTCTTTTTCAGGTGCTCTCCTGCAACGCGTGCAAAATGTTCTTCCGGCGAGTTGAAGTGGACCAGATCACATACACGTGTAAATATTGGAAGAAGTGTTACGACGGACACGAGTTTGTTGACGGTAAACATAATACAATGAAAATTCCTATTAAATCAAACTCCCAAATCCATACCGTAGTCCTCATTCCAGTGAAATCCGCCTTCCCCAGATGTCGTTTCTGTCGATACCAACGCTGCGTGGACGTCGGCATGAAGTACATTCAACCGGGGAAGCCTGAGATCGAGCTAGAGCTGGCCAACAAAATAGAAGAAAAATGGAGCGCAATCATTGGAAATTTGCTCTTCCTCGACTCCAGAAGACGTCACAAAATCTTGAACTTCTACACGTCTGAAGATCCAACGTTGACAGAGATGGTCACGCGTGGCAAAGTGTCTCGGATGGTTATGAAGGCGGAGGGCCAAAAAGTTGAGCTTCATGAGTGGAGCTTTTTTGGAATCTACGCATCAGTGGAGCTCTTCATGAGCATGGACTTCATGCAGGCCATTCCCAATGTTGATAAGATCACCTTACTTCGAAATTTCTGCCTGAAATCTTTGACGTTCTCCAGTGCGTTTCGATCAGCTGCCGCCAACATGGATCGCATCATGACTCCAGATGGCAACGATGTGTATCCAGATGTCATGTATCAGTAAGTGCCTTGAGCAGAAGTTTTACAGTACTACTTTTTTTTTCAGAATGTCCCTGTTCTCCAAAGACTTTCTCAACAGTATTCGAAGTCGATTGGTGGTCCGATGTCTGGAGTTGAAAATCACCATTGAAGAGCAAGCTCTGCTCAACATGCTGTTCTTTTGCAATCCGGGTAAGTGTATTTGAAATTCAAAGATGTGCATTGCTCATCATAATCTTGTTAGACGCATGAGGTGGGCAGGAAGTGATTCAAATGTGACACGATTTTGTGATATTTCAAACGAAAAGGAAAAAGTGGGAATTAAATGTTGCCAGAAACTTTCGCATTGATAGTTTTCGGAAGATCACACTTTTTCCAGCATGAGGAGTCATAGAATGTTGCCCTGTGATTGATGAGTATAAGATCTTGGGATCCATGGGATCTTGGGATCCATGGGATCTTGGGATCCATGGGATCTTGGGATCCATGGGATCTTGGGATCCATGGGATCTTGGGATCCATGGGATCTTGGGATCCATGGGTTTCAAGAATTTCCACTCCTATCTAATCCAGTCCATTTTCCAGCCTTGTCCCTCTCCGAAGACTCGCGAAAAATCATCACGTCTCATCAGAAACTCTACAGTTCTTCCCTCTTCAAGTACTGCTGTCTCACATATCAACAAAACGGACCATCTCGATTCACCGATCTCCTCTCATTGTGTCATGTGATGAATAAACAAGCCACGGATATCAACTATCTGACGACTTTATTCCAACTCTACATGCCGAGCATACGATACAAGAAGCTGTTCGTCGATGTGTGTATTTGATGTAGCATATTTTTCTGTTTGGTTTTTTAAAAATTATTTTTTCAGAATGTGTACTTTTGATCTCCATATTTTGGCAATAAAGTATTTATTTGTATTTTGGATGACAGTGCCTATTCGCTGTTACTATCTACTTTCAGCCTGTTTGAGTCCGAATGTCCGAATTTCCAGATGTCCTCAAAATGTTTACCCTTTATAACTGAACAATGATTCTGTATTTTGAAACCTTAATAACGAATAGTTTTATCCAGATCAACGAGTCAGAATTTGTCAATTTCGATATCATATTTCAAGTCAGATTGGAGAAAACGTAACCTTGCAAAAGTTGACATCGAAATCTGAATCATAATCTCTGAGCTCAACTTTTCGACTTGATGACGATCCGAATGACTGATAGAAGAGTCTAGTGGTTGTGTACTTGTCGGGAAATCTGATGAATGAAATTCATGTGAATCTCTAGACAGACAGACAGATTATCAGAGAGTTTGGAACTGAAAACCGCGGATTACGGTTGGTCGAAAATGTCAAGAAAATTAGGTCATTCATGGAAATGGAGAACCGAGAAGACTCTAAATTGGAGATTGCTGAAAAGTTATGAGTCAGAGATTGATGAAATCTGAGATTCTGAACTGATGAGATTCTGAAATCGTGAGATTCTGAAATCGTGAGATTCTGAAATCGTGAGATTCTGAAATCGTAAGTATTTGAGACACATCGCTCCAGAGATTCTGATGGATTCTGAAATTCTCAGATTTGAGAGTTCAGGGATCTCAAAATTTTAGATTCTGAGGTTCAAGATTTTCAGTTTCTGAGACGCACACAATCGGAAATTCTGAGATTCTGAGATTCTGAGGTTCGAAAGTTCTGAGAATTCGAGATTTTGTGATCCTCATATTTTGGGATTTTGAGATTCTAGGAGGCTCACAGACGAAGTTGGAAACCACAAAAAAACACCATTTTTCATCACAAGTAGTGCCTGATTATTGATGATTGAGCATCTCAAGAACGCAAACATTTCCAGCTATAAACACACAGAATAGTAAAACTGTCATCTAATCTTTTGATTTTTGTTACATTCCCGATGATAGTCGATTTCTGTTATTCAGTTTTCCAATGATCCACAATTGATCTGAAATTCGGATGAAAACATTATAGGAAACGTAAGGCGCGGTGTGACGTATTGTGATCTGGCGCGTGTAATAATAAAAGACTTAGGATCTAAAAAAACTTTGAGCTGATCTACATCTATTCTCGATTCAGATCATCATCCAAGTCTTGATTCAAATCATCTCCATTCTCATCGGCGGGGATAATCTACACTCAGCATCATCACTACGTAGCAAACATAGTCTCTATTGTGGAGACATGATGACGAGAAGAAACGGAATCCGATGATTTTGTTATTAGTGAGGGTGGAAATAGAGTTGGAAGTGATGGAATCGTATTAGTGTACTCGATGACGCGATTTGTCTCTCGGTTACAGTACTCCAAGGGAATCCCACTCATCAGCATAATAAAGGTTCTATCCAGAAGATTCCAGGAGAGCAATACTATTTACCCGGAGCTAATCCAAGCTTACTTATGCTCCAACCTCCCAGCTTCATCCATACGTCAGCAACCATGTACTCCAGAAAAATTGCCGTAGTTTTTAGGCCCTTTTCAACTGCCTAAAAGACGATCTCACGAAAATGCCACCCTCACTTAAAACCCTCTTAACACCTTTTTGCAGATCATGCATATGCCTCTTTTTTGCCACATCTGTCGAATGAGCTGGATTCGCTGAGCCATTTGAGTCGGGCGGCGCTTCGAGGAGGAGAGTGGAGGAAAAGCGGATTGCTCTGGAAATGTGATCAAGAGGAGAGAGAGAGAGACAGAGCAGGCGGTGTTTTTTTTTCGATGGTTCCTTCTGCTGCCTCATTCTTCATTCAATTGGAGCATCTCGGAATGGATCACCCTGGAATGGAGCATCAAGGGGCGTCATCAATGATGTCTGTGTGCCCCTATGAGTATAGAGAACACTACCCGGTACCGACAATTGTACCATCAATGAAGTGCTTCGTCTGCAATCAGCAAGCGTTCGGAATGAACTATGGGGTGAGTGGAAGGGGAGACTAGGTCATGAAGGGTACCAGACACTTGCTAGTGTCATAGTAACGCAGTTATTATCGAGACTCTTATTATCGATTCAGTGTATCGCAGCACTGTGGTTATCCCCATTCAATGTTAACTGAATCTTCAGGTCCCTTCTTGCAACGCTTGCAAAATGTTCTTCCGGAGAGTGATGATCTATGGTCAAAAGTACACTTGCAAAGAGAACCATCACTGCTATTGGGGTGTCGGTAAGTGATTGCAATGGTGTTTTACAGTTTTGTCGGTATCGAGTTTTGGCAATATTCTGTGATAGTATAAGTTTTGTCTATGTTAGTATACAGTTTGAAAGTATTTGAGCTTATCAAAGACAATTGTGTCTCTTACTTCTGATCTCTGGTTAATGAATGCCTGTTGGATTACTGTAACCAGGTTCAGGGCAGTCGATTCTTGAATTTGATTGTCGATGTTGTCAGATGAGTTGTGTTTCTATTGAATTTTATCATGTTGGGTGAAAACCAAAATGGTTTGTCTTGTTTGATCTTGATTTGTTTAAATTGACCAGGGGACCTTAAAGTCATCATCAAAGTACTGTCAAAGTCGAGCAATCTTTGTTCATGGTTTTAAACTATTGCCATGAATTTTGTCGATACAACTTCTCAAAACAGTTATCCCAGCCCCTCAGAACCATGAGGAAAGTATTCCAATGTAGCAGTTTTTCATTCAGGTTCCAAGTTAGGACACTTTCAGACTTCTATAAATGATAAATCCATTACCGCGACTTGCCTTTTCAAAATACTAAAATGAAATTTCAGTGAATGGGAATCCTGTTTTTGGAGGCTCAACAGAAACTCTCAAGCAATTTGAATTATAGTATTTGGAATGTACACATCCCTGTTCAATCCATGAGAGTCAACTGGGCTTCATTTGACTCACAATCTCGACTAGTACAGTTTCTGCATCTTTAAAGACTTGTTGAGCTGCGCTGAAGCAGATATTTTTAATGGAACTGACTCCACTTCGATTTGAACCATAGTGGGAGGTGTGTTAAGGATGGTTCGATAACACTGTTGGGTTCTGAAACATCCATCAAGTCTCAGTCATGTTTGATATGAGAACGTTTTTCGTACCCTCGTTTTTTTTACTATGGAATGTTGAGGACAGGGGTTGACACTAGTGTGGGTTGGGTACCCTTGGAAAGCGTTGACTTTAAAACGTATTCCCTCGGGGGGTTCAAAGCTGCCGTCGACGTTCAGACGATGAGTCATGAGTTCCTGAAGTTTCGAATAGTCTGGCGCGCGAGAAAATCAAACTCAGAAGGTGATTGTTCGACTTCTAGAGGTCGCCCACGATTTTAAAATCCTACTATTTCCTATGGTACCAGTCACATACTGAAATGTCAGAGCCATTCTCCAGTTAAGTACACAAGGATGAATGCCAGTTCATACAGATTCGGCGTCTCAGATTGTTCTCGGAAATCAATCAACGGTGGTTTTTATCAGTTTGAACTTGAAGTTATTTGCTTTCGTTGTACCCCTTCTTCAAAACTACACAGACTAACGATTGTCTATCGCTTGAATTCTCAGAATGCACAGAATTTTGAAATCAAGGATCGCGTCCAGAGATCTCTCTATTTGTTGTAAGGATTTGAATGAGATGGTGCGATGATTTCTGAAGTCTCGATTGTTCGAGTGCGGAAACGTGCTGCACGGAATGTTTTTGCATCTTTTCCTATTTACTGTACTTTCACTGAGCAGTTCCAATTTACTACAAGTTCACCGGAAAACTCATTATCATTTTCGGTCCCATCCCATAACGAACAAAATTCTTTTGCCCTTAGCCTTTCAGATTCTCAATTCGATCACAAGACCAATTGGAATCACAGAAGCATATAGTGGTAAACTTTTAGCTCTTCAGATCACTGTTAGTTTGAGTCATGCTGAATATTTGATCCAGATGCTTTCAAAAGCGTTGGATCACCCCATTCTGATGTTTCAATCCCGCCTATCTGATATCATTCGGGTCGAGAAGTGTATACATGATGTGATTATAATAAGTGCTTGAACTCATTGCTTGTTCTCAGAACCCACATATTCCTGGACTCGTGTGCAGGAAACGTTCGAATGCCCACTGTTTTTCTGATCCTAAACTGAGCTACCGTATACTTCTTTCCTCGCCAGCCAGTCACCGTCCAGTCCAAAACACGTTCCCGGACTTTGGACATTATCTATGTCTCCCTCTTCGTGCTGCATACATTTCGCTCCTCCGTCACAAAGTGATTAGGCGAGAATGGAGCTTTTGGACAGCTTTGTTGTAATATTAGTCTCCAGCTCATCCGGGAAAATTAGACTCCATCCGTGAGGGTGGTGGTTTATGAGGAACGTCACGGAATGCCATTATTCTGAATCGAAAATGCAGTCCGTGATAACTAGAAACACGGATGTTTCAAAAGCAGAATAATACGGTAAAATTAAAGCTAAGCCGCGTAGGCTTACCCCACGTAAGCCTCCTATCAAAAAATTTTGATAAATCCAAGTCGCCTTCAGGTCAAAATATCCCACTCGTTGATCCGTTTTTCACGGGATGACATCAGCTTCTCAATACGTTTTTCAAATCCCTCAAAACTTCATTACTTTTAGAAACCGCCCGAGACCGCCCAAAGTGCCGAGCGTGCCGCTTCCAACGTTGTATCGAGGTTGGCATGCGTTATAATCGTGTCGATGACGACGACAAGGAACTGAGACGGGCGGTCGAGACCCGGATCAGTGATCAAGCACGGGCTGGGCTGGTGACTCCGGCTCAAGTGTTGGGAGGGTTGATTCAGGGATTGCTGTACTTGGATGCACACAGGTTGAAGAGCTTCACGGAGATGCGCAGCGCGGAGGATCCGACGATTGAGGAGCTGATAAGTGGGACCATCAGGGGGTTTTCAGCACTAAGGATTTGCGATGTGAGTTGAGACAGTCAAACAGTCAGACAGTCAAACAGTCAAACAGTCAGACAGTCAGACAGTCAGACAGTCAGACAGTCATACAGTCAGACAGTCAGTCAGTCAGACAGTCAGACAGTCAGACAGTCAGACAGTCAGACAGTCAGACAGTCAGACAGTCAGACAGTCAGACAGTAACCTTTACATTGCTCAGGGTCCCTCTTCACCGCCTCCATGCAACTCTCAGGTTCTCTCCCAATGGGCTTTCTTTGGTATCTGGACCTCAATCGAATTCCTCAACTGCCTCGACTTCATGTCACTTTTGACTTCTTCCGACAAGCAGATCATTCTCAGTAGCTTCGCCATGAACTCCTACCTCTTATCGTCTGCCTTCTACTCCGCCAGCCACAACAGTGCGATTCTTCTGAATCCGGATGGCACTGAATTGTACTCATCTCGGATTTCGGAGTGAGTGTTTGAGATACGAATTTAGTTTTATTTCCATTCATGATTTACAGAATGCCAATACTCTCAAAGAAACTCGTCGAACGAGTCCAGAAACTTCTCATCACCAAGTTGGAGGAGCTGAACCTCTCATCAGAAGAGTACATTCTGATGACCGTAATCTTGTTCTGCACTCCAAGTAAGTTTCGAAAAATTGAAATCCAAAAAGCGAACAAAGTTCAGGACTCCCAGGCATGTCTCAAATCGGTCTGGAGATCGCCGGTGAGCAGCAGAAAAAGTACAGCAACGCTCTGATGCATTACTGTAATCTCACGCGCAACGAGATGGGACCTGTTCGGTTCCAGGAACTGGTTTCCATTGGTACCGTACTTGCAAAGTGCTTCGACGATGTACATGGACTCGTGGAGATTCTGCAAGCGTTCGATCCGGACTCACACAATTCCAAGAAACTCTTCGTGGAAAGTTTGCATAAGTAATTGGATCTTATTAATAAATGATGGATACTTTGAATGGTCGAGAGGAAAAATATAATACACCCACACTTTCGCATGGGTTGAATGGAAATTGATGAAGACTTTTTAGTTTCTAGAAATTTTTTTGAGGAGATGAGCTGATGCATTTGCCTCAGAATCGCAGAATCTAGAAACTTTGGAATCTTGGCATCATTGACTTTCGTATTATACACTCTGGACACTTTTTTCCTTACTATCCTTTCCTTTCATTTTTCTTCCCAACAGCACAATATGTGACAAATAGGAGGTCATGAAGTCGTCGTCTCTCTCGGAAAAAAAAACTCATCGGAAATGCATACGAATGTGAGAATTGAGATGAACCGAATGGGACAAGAAGTGGCAAAAAGGCCTTGGAGGGGGATAAATAATCAGCGAAGAAGTCAGAGTAGTTTCTGAAAGAGAAATTGGCAGTTTTCTATCCCCCCATTTCTATTAGTTCCTGAAATTTTTTAGATTGGCTTTCATTTTCTTCTCATTCCACGAAGAACTGCAGACACAACTTTTCATCACAATCTTCTCTCATCTCAATTTTTATCCGAATTTCCTGTCACTTCACATTATAAATGATTCAACACGACTCTGTAAGTCAGCAGGTCAAAGATGGACACATGTTGTTTATCTTCTTTTGGCTCTCTCAACACACGAGGGTCGTACTTGGAGCTGATTCTCGATCTTCCTCCATTTTTTTTCACTATGTCTCATGTTCTCCTCACTTATTCAGGTTGTTAAGAAGTGACAGGAGAGTCTCGTTGGTTGCAGACGAATGGTCGAAGATCCAAACGTTTTCTCATCATGAATAGTCTGAAAGATCCCAGTTGGATAGATGAAATATCAAGGGTTTTGGATTCTGAAATAGTCAGATTTTCAGTTTCTGCAAGTTCAAAAACCTGTGAACCGAAAGTTGTTCGAGATTTCCGAAATCCTCATATGAATGGAAATTTTGTGAGATTCTGTGAGATTCTGAGTTTCTGAGTTTCTGAGATTTTGTGAGATTCTGAGATTCTGTGAGATTATGGGATTCTGAGATTCTGATATTCTGAGATTATGAAATTTCCAGATTCTCGGAGATCAGAGATTCAGAGATTTTGAGATTCTGGAATTCTGAGATTTTGGGATTCATTCCAAAATTGAATTGCTCACCCTTCTCTCTCTCTCTCCCCTCGTTCAAAAAGTCTCTGCAATCCTATTTTCGAATGCACAGATTTTCGAATAACAAATTCTCAAGTCTTCCCCTCTACTTGTTTTTTCGCATTGCAAGATTTTCGATCGACAACAAAAAAAAAACTTAATACACTTTGAAATGTGCCTCATTCAAAGTTTTCACATTCCAAAAAGTTCCAAATAAAAAGAGCAAGGATCTCGTCGACTTTTGCTCTCTTCCGTTTTTCGGAGCCATATAAACCAGACACATTTCGAACGACTTCCGTCTCCATTTTGAACCCGTTATGCCTACTTTTTTTTTTGAAACCTAAAGCGCACTCTTTTGGTACTTCTCTATTCTGTATGTTGCTCCACTGAAAGTATGCTCCATAACAAATGTTTAGTATAGGAAACAAAGCAAATCATCCGCGGAGCAAGATTGCTGACTATCCTCAATGTTCCAGTTCCTTGACTATCATGACAAGATGAAAATGGACAGACAGGATGCTCGACGACTCAACCGGAAAAGAGAAAGAGAAAAAACCGAAAAATTGAAGACTTCTGCTCCTAACTAATAAGTAGAGACACACATGCTCCTAACGACATTATACTTTTACTAGTTTTTTTTTGTGTCTCCTAACTCCTTCCGTGTTTCTTCGCCTTGTTCTCAGAACTTCTTGACCTACTTTTACTTTTTGCCTCGTTTTATTGGGTATACTCTTTTTTCTGTCTGACTTTTTGATCTACCACACTTTTTTATAAACTTAAACATTTGGGTTCTAATGAACTTTGAACAAAGCCGAATTTCCATTCTTACTTCTTCGCTATTCTCACTATCTTCAGAATCTCAGAATATCAGAATCTCAGAATATCAGAATCTCAGAATCTCAGAATATCAGAATCTCAGAATCTCAAAGCCTAAGAATCTCAGAACCTCAAGTAACTTCAGAATCTCAGAATCTCAGAATCTCGCCTTTCCGCTGTTCAATTTTTTGGGTTTTGACCTTTCGATACCACTCATAACCCTCCGGGGATCCTTTTCTTGATTTTGTGCTCAGATTAGTCGAAACTAGACTAAAATTTCACCTCTAATACTCTGTCTGTGTGCCTGTCAACATGTTTCAATGCTCTCTTCCGATTCCTTGATTATCTTCCTGAAATTCAATCGTTCTCCCAAAAAACCTCTAACGTCATCACCAGCCGCTTTTCAACACCAGAACCATTTTCCCAGAGTCACACATAGTCACACGTGCCCTTTCTCCGTCTTCTAGAGGGACCACTTGAAAACAAAAAGAAAATCGGGTTTCTGCTTTCCCGTCGTCGAGATTAGATCATCAGTCTCCATTATAAACCCACCCTCTTTTTCGGAGTCCTTTTTTTGGCGGGAAATCTCGAATTTCGTTTTTTCTCTCTCTCTCTCAGTGACCAATACAGAATCAGCTGGTCTCATCGACTTAAGAGGTTGAGAGAGTCTGAAGTTTGGCAGAGTTGTCTGATTTCAAACGGCCTGTTTTCCACTCCAAAAGAGCTTAAATTATTCAACAACTTTTCTTGTTTTTTGTTCGTTCGAGATGCTGTTTGTTCTCGGGGCACTGGGAAATTCGAACGATTTTTCGCGAGATTTCGGACAAACCCGGAATGAATAGAAAAGATGGTGTTTACTGAGCATCGGAGGCTCCGAATCGACAAATTCCAAGTACTGGTAGCTCTTTATTTCCCAGTAAAATTGTATAGAATAAGTACTTCTGTTTTCTGACCGCTTCTACCCACCCTTTACTGCTGACACTCAACATTTCCATAAAGACTGTTTGAGCCTCCAATCCAAGGTTCTCAGAGGCACAGGTGGCGGAACCAGGAAACGTATACTTTGGGTTTCCTCTTACCTAGAAAACGAGTACTTCCTGTTCGCCGACGGAAATCCCAATTGTTTGGGAAATGCGAGGTCTGCAATAGTTTTTAGTCCGAAGAGTGGGCGGTCGTTTAGTTTTTGGTTATAGGCGGAGCGGTGGTCATGGATACTTTTCACTCGAGGGTGTGAGGTTTGTCTCAAATTCTTGAAATTTTTGCTGTGTTTCTTTGGATGCTGGACTAGGCTGTAGGTGGTTTTGGTTTTGGGGAGCTAGACTAGAACGACGGTTTGAATTCATGGTCTCGTGAAGAACTGAGAGGCAAGGCTTTTAGGTAATTGTGAGGTCACTATTGGACGTTCAGAATCCTTGTCTATCACCTGTATTCCCAGGTCATAAGTTGGGTTACAACCCATTGTTAGAGGCTCGAGGCCACCGTTGATGATTGTAGATCATTACTTTTCTTTGTCATTAATCTCATTTCTCGTCTACTGTAGACAACCTCGTGTGAATCTGAGGTCATCACTAGTAATCTTAGGCAACCACATACACTACTACACCACGTCTTTGATTGTGTAAGAATTCCGTTCCAGTGTTCTTTTTCTCACATGCACCATTCCCTTCAAACAATCACATGTGACCCGCCTTTCTTCTAACAACAAAAAGACAACAAAAACTATGATTGAACGCTTCGAAGAGTGACCAGTGGAGGGAGATTTAGAGAAGCCAGAAAAAAAAGGAAAACACATCAAAGTTCATAAACTTATCTATAGGAGGGGAGCACAACAATGTTTCCCAAAGATTTTCTATATTTTAGAGAATTCATCTATCTGAAACCCTAGATTTCAGTCCTTCCTGAAACTTCTGTTTCGCAATAGAGCGCGATTGAAATTCCTCTTGAATTATATTTCCACAATTTCAGTATTTTTCCCCCGTTGTGTTCTTGTTCCCTTCCTCATTTGATGCCAGGAAAGCTCCTATTTCTAATTTTCTTTCTTCTCCTTCTTCTTCCGTTTTCCATCCCGATGCCCACTCTCACTCCTTGACTCATCTTCGCCGTGACCCTTCTCTATTTTTTCCCCCTAGTTTTTCCCTGGATGCTATATTATTCTGTCTAGAAGGTGGAGAAAAAGAAAAGGAAGACCTAATTCTAATTGCTCAGCTTATAAGTCAAAATGTTTCTTCTTGTCCTTTAGAAGGTTCTGGAATGGTCTAGGAGGGAGGGGGAGTTGGTTGACTCATTTTTCGAGTCTAGATTTTCTGTGAGAGTCATTATCTGAGTGAGAGAAAAAAGTGTAGCGTCGAAAAATTGTCAGTATGTGTGTCGGTTTGTCTTTCATTGTGTCTTCGAGCTCCTTTAATCACCTTTGAATCCCTTTGAATGCCTTCTGAAATGTAGAGGACCTCAATTTTCGAGCGCTGAGCCTATGAAGGATTCTGTAAGATTCTAAGCCCTTTGAAAACTGAAATTCAAGGTTTTGAGATTCTGATGTTTTGTCCATCAACCAATTTCCGAACTCCTGTACCTCTCCTCCCCCACCTCGTCATCAAATGTTGATTCGCTTTTCTTTTTGCTCCTCGTCGAAGTAATTGAATGAAAATGAATGCGATTTCGTTCTTCTTCTCGATGTCTCGTAAGAAAACTCGCCGCTTTTTTCTCCTCTTTTTCACCCATAAATAAGAATTGTTTTGTTCTCCTTTTTTTTCCTTCTTCGTTTTTTTCTCCACGTATATTTCATCGGAATGTCGTTAGTATATAGGCCCCCCGTTTTTCTGCTCTCGTCATATTCATCTTCAGTATTAATCATGTGTGTATGTTTTCTCATCCTTTGAACTTGATTCTGGTGGACTAGGAACCTGCGCTCCATGTCAATTCCGATAGCCTTCAATACATTTCTCTGAATCTCTGCGTCTCTTCTTCCCAAAATCTCTACAAACCGAGAAAAAAAACCAAAACACAACAAAATCAAAAATTCAGATAACAAGCTCGATCTCTCTCACGGACACCCAAGACATCGGATTCAGTCAGGAGAGAGAAAGAATAGAACCGCGAAGAAGACTGAGAGCTAAAAATGGACCTATTCCCAACAAGTCGACTACGTCTTCAACACCTTCCGCAGCAGGTTAGTTTTTTTTGGAACAATCGAAAAAATCAAAAATGATAATAATATTATCGAAGCATATTATGGAAGCGTCCCTTTGAAAGTTGATAATGGGTAGTGGTGTCGTCGTCAAAAAACTGTCTGTCGGTGTGTCGGTTTGTCCTCAAGCTGAATTTGATAATGGTATAAACCTGATGCCCTCACACTGTCTCGTGGGTTTTTGAAACCATGATTATTGAAAACTTCTGAAATTCGAAAAGTTTTTGAAGAACCTAGTGAAATCTGAAACAGCACATGAAAAAGGATTCTCAGATTCCGACGAGAATTCTGAAATTTGGAGACTTCGGCATCCAAGTCACAATCCTAAAGCTCTCGAAACCTTGCGGAGTGAAAAATCCAAGTTCTTTGTGAATGTGCTCAGAGAATCTGAAATGTTTAGAATCCAAAATTCTCGGCGAACCTAAAAGTTTTCTCACTTCGAAATCCCAAAAAGTCATTCTAATCCCTTTGGACCCCATACTAAATTATTCAAGTCTCCGATTCATAAACTCATTTTGAGTTTTTGAAACTTTCAAAACCCGAAATTCTTGGATCCTAGAAGTCGGAATCCAACTTTTCATGTTTTCACTTACCGTGGATGATATCGTCAAATCCAGTCAAATATATTGAATGTTGGTGTTATATAAGAATCGGAGAACCTCACGTGGAGAACTTCCATCAATATTAATAGCGGTCATTCTCCAAGAGATCCCTTCCCTAACCCCTCTAGTTGACCCTATTCCCTTTTGAGAGATCCCTACTGTTCATTGTGTTTTGAATCTTGGATAAAGTAGTGTAGTTTTCCCTCTAAATAACACGTCCAAAAAGGTTTGGTCGAAATCTAATGAGATTTCGGAGAGCGATGACAAATGGGCGGTCTCGTTGATAATGGATTGAGTGTTCTTTATGGACTATTTTTGGGGCTCTATGCCACAAGAAAACCCAGTGGTTCTTGTTTTTCTCAACCGAAACTTTTCTCTTCTTTTCGATGAATTTTGGACCCGTCTATCTGATTGACAAGTTTAGTCTGGCCTCTCTCTCTCTCTCCCCCAAAACCAACAAAACCAATGGCGGGAAATTCAAACCTCCCAAAAATGCATACATAAATCACTCTTGAAAAAGATGTCATTGGTTATTTTGATTGTGCTTCTCGAGAGAGGGGGTCACCCCCCTCGAGAAATGGGCTCATCATGATGGGGGAGGAGGAGTTGGAGAGGAGAAATGAGAAGATGAAGAACAACATGTGCTTTTCTATAGAAGATCTTTTTTTTGCTATGCTGGTTTTTTTCAATGAATTGAAAAGTAAACGATTATGAAAAGTTTTGAATTGCGGAGCTTCTTGAAGGTCGACCTACATGCGCTCGAGTCCTAAGAGCACTAAAGTCTGGAAGGCCAGGTTTTCGGTGGCCTAGAAAATCACACCTTAGGAATTCTAGGCCACCGTTGAAAATTTGAAATTGCTCTTCGTTTCTTTTCCCAAGAATCTCAATTTCCAACCCCGCCCGCCAAACATGACATACGTATCAAATTTTTTGGGAAAGAAGGATCAAATGTTTTTATGTTGCTCTGTGTTTCTGTTTGTAGTCGAGTTTTGAGCAAGAATCAAGTGCATTTTTGTTTCTTTTCAGGAATTTTCATTCGGATATTTCGATTTTTAGATGAAAATTCAGTTCTTATTCTGAATTTTCATCATATGAGGATTCTGAGATTCTGATTCTGATTCAAACTCACCGAGATTTTAACTTTCGCAGATCCTGAAATTCTGACAAGGATTCATTCCGATGAGGATTCAGAGCATCTCTAGGATATTCTGAAATTAGGAAAATTGTAAAACTCAGTGGTTCCGACAGTAAATTCACAACTTTTGAACCTCCAGGAGCCTTAACATTGGCCGAAAAAGTGCAACACTTTCTTCTCCTTTTTCTCTTTTTCTCTCTCCCTCGCTCTCTCTCTCTCTCTCTCTCCTCTAATTTTTTCCGGTCGTCCATCCTTATATTCCATAACGAACCGAAAGCAAAAAACGTCAGAAAAAAGAACATAAATTGGGACGAAAGAAGGAAAAGGAAAGAAACAACGAAAATGAGAAGACGGAGAAGAAAAGGAGAAAAGTTTAGGGGTTAGAGGGGGGCGCTCATCTTTTTTCTCTTATTTCCCTTTTCTGTGCTCTGCTGGCCCGTCATTTCAACTTCCAAAACTACCCGCCAATCACCATGCATATTCTTGGAAAACGACCAAGAAGACTTTAGACGGACTTTTTTCAAGACCAAAGACGTCTAAATTCTTTCTAGACTCAAACTTTTAAAAATTCAAATATGCCGCCGAAAAAAAGTTGAAGTCCAGCACATAGTCTACAGACCAAAACAGAGCCGTCTGGATTTCCACGATTCCCCTGGGAGCCCTCTCCACCAAATTCTCTTGTTTTCTGGAAACAATAGCATTTTTTCTTGTCCTCTCTTTTCATCCTCATCCCATTTGTTCTCTATCTCTCTCAAATCTCGATTCTCTTTTCAATGTTCCGGAATTTTTTGTCCGCTTTCAAGTTGCCGCTGGAAATTTGAGACAATTGCTGCTAGATGAGATGATAGTGATCGGATTTTCTTTTCGATTTTCGATCAGTTGGAGAAAATTAACTGATAATAGGAATTGGAGAGCCTAGAAAATTGTCACGTTTTTTGGGATCCGGTTTTTAGGTTCAAGGGCTTGAGTTTCATTCTCTCTAGTCATAGGGTCTTAGATTCTAAGGATAGGTGTCAAAAATCGAAATTTTCTAACAACGGTCCTTAGATTTTTTGGAAACGTTTATTTTTCCTCTCACCATCAGGGATCAAATCTCAGAATCTGTTAAAGTCTGAGATTCTGAGATCCTGATGGATTTTGATGGATTCTGAGATTCTGATGGATTCTGATGAGGATTCAGAGGTTCTAATGGATTCTAAGACTCTGAGATCCTGAGATTTTGATAGATTTTGAGATTCTGATAGGTTCTGAAATTCTGATGGCTTCTGAGATGCTGATGGATTTTGAGATTCTGAGATTCCGAGATTCCGAGATTCTCAGATTTTCAGGATCTGAGATTTCCAGATTCTAAAAATCCTATTCCCCCACCCCAATTCATTTTATGGTTCATTGGTTTTTGCAAAAACTCAAGACCCTTTTCCCGAAAAAAACCTTTCTCGTTTTTCTCTCAATAACTCATTTCCTTCCTCCTCCTCGATGCACTTGAAACCCAAAGATTTCAATCTTTGCGCCTTCTCAAAAACCCACGAAAAAAACCAAGCCATCCCCTTCAAGATCTCAATTGGAATTCATTGTTTTCTTCCTTTGTTCTTTTGTCTTTCTGAACATCTTTCTCCAAAAAAATCTTTGTTTTTTGTCTTCTCAGAAAAATGGATGTGCTCCGTCGAATTATGCCCAGGAAAATGAAACGAGATCAGTATTCGTTTGAGCTGCTCAAGAGTAGCTCGAACATTGAGTTGTCGACGGGAGTGGGTCCCGGGACCCCTCTGCCTCGAAACTTCTCACACTATGACAGTATTAGGATTGCACCGTCTACACAGTCGACGGTTCCAAAGCCACAAGTTGTGAAGGTAAGTATAGAAGTCTTGGGCAGGTCGTTGGGATTCAGGACTAGCTTTTTCAGTAGAGAATTGTTGGGAGAGCCTGACGGACTCTGAAGATAATTTCAGGATTCTGAAGGATTCTAAGACTTGGTTCAAGTTCTCAAAGAAATCCCGAGGATTCTGAATAATCTATTGAGACTTTAATAGATCTTGAAGAAAACGTAGATTTGGCTGGATTTTGATATCCAGTTTTCTGTAAACATGGTTTCTGATTTTTTTCATGAAGATTAAGAGATTCTCAAGAATTATAAAGGATGTGAAAGCTGTCAGATAATTTCTAACAGATCCGAAAGGATTCTGAACAATTCTGAACGATTCGGAAGTTTTCTGTAGGTTTCTGAGATTCTCCGATTTTTTTTTTGCAGAATCTGATGGTGCTTCAGAAATTCAAAATCCCGAATCTTATAACTTCAATCATGAGATTTTCAGACTTCTCAATGTTCCGAAATCGTTTTGCTGGAACGTGTATTTTCCAAGAAACTGAAGTTTTCTCACATTGATTCTTATTTGCACACACACATAGATTCCTCTAGACTCTATTTCCAGATTTTCCTGATCTCATTATATTTCATTTCATAATTCTCGAGCCCAACTTGAGCCATAAGGTGTCCACTCGCGCGGAGCCTCCTGGAAAACTGCTCCACACAGCTCATTTTCAATTAATTTCTCTTCTCTCTTTTCTCTATTTTTGCACCCCCTCTTATGCCTTCTCCGACTCTCTCACGGACACTGACATATTCATGTTGGCGTTGTGTTTGGTATATATATTCATTCTGGCCAGGAGCGGGACCCCTGGCCAGAATGAAAAAGGAAAAAGAGAACACGGCAAAAAAAATGCGCCATGTGCTTTGTTTTGCCGTTCTTTTCTAAAATTTTTGGCTTGATTTTTTTGCAGTTTTTGCAGACTCATTTTTGCAATGAGATAATTCAATGTATTTGTGATGAAATTGTGCAATTTTTTGCGAATTTTATCAATGGTTCATTATTGTATTTCGAGCCAATTTTCTCACTGTAGTCTGCCCAATTTTTGTATGTTCACGTTGGCCCAACGTACCCTATGTGTGTCACCTGGAACTGGACAGAAATTCGCTCAGAATTTGTTATTGCAGAAAACAAAATTATCGAATTTCTTCGCAATTTTCTCAGGATTCGATTTCTGTTTTTCATGAGATTCGGAGTTTTCCACCTGTCTCGGATTCTTGAGTGAACTTTGTTGTTTCTTTGTGGCGAGATTCTGAAGACGTCTGATTCGGAATCTTCTTGAATTTTTGAATCTGAATGGTCTGAAAGATTCTGAGATCCCCCAGGAGGATTCAGCGATTTTGAAGAAGATTTTGAAGTTCCGATGAATTCTATGGTCTAGGTGATGTCTGAAATTTTTATGGGTTTTATGATGCTGAAGATTCTGATGCATTATGTGATTCTGAAGATTCTGAAGAATTTTCGACCGTCAGTTTCGGCATTTCCTCTTATTCTGAAATTCCCTGTATTTTTGAAACGTTCAAATTCTGGAGCCTCAAAACTTTAAGCCTAAAGATCCTGATCTTGAGAATCTTGCAAATTTCAACCATCCCATTCTCATTTTTTCAATGTTGGTTCAATTTTTAACATTCTGATCCCCCCGATATTCAAATTTAAAAAAATCCAACCCCTCTTTCTTCTCTCAAAATGATCCACCCTCGATTTGTGACCCCCTTTCTTTCCTCCTTCAACTAGCGCCCCCATGTGACTTCCTCCACTTTCTTCCAGTCCATTTTCTCTGCCATTTTTGGCGCCATTTTCCAAAGAAATCCAACCCCTCAATCTGTCTGTCTTTTTCGGAACCAAACGAGTCTAAAAATGGACATCTAATTGTTTCGAAAAAAGAGGCCAAAAAAGTGGTGGTGGTTCCGGTTTGAGGGGTCCGTAGGGCAAAGTACACAAGGAGACTTTGAGACTTTTAAGGGCCGGGGAGGTCACGAATGTCACTGGTAGTGTGACATAGTGAAACCTAATAGCCATGTATCATTTTTTGTAGAATCCTTGGGTCCCGGAAAAAAAATTGCAACAGGAAAAGGAAAATGCCAAAACACAAGAGAAACAAGTATCGTAAAAGTTTAGGGCTACAGTATACCTCATAAATTTCTTCACCAAAAGTTTTGAGTCCCCAAATTTCGGGTATTCAAGCTATAAAACTCTCGGACTCGGGGAAGGTTTTCAATCGAGAATGCATGTGCTTTCCTCAGGAGACCCTCGCCCCAAAAAACCCACCTTCTTCACTCCATACTTTTTCGTTTTGTTTTTCCTTCTCGAAAGTCGTTTTCAGTATCCTTGACGACTTTCCTTTGTTCTAGTTCCCCACTTTTTTTGGCGCGGAAAGCGATGCTATGACTTTAAGATAAGATGGCATGTGTGTGTATGAGCACCAGGAAGTTTTGCTCCGAGAAAACGGGGGAAAGAAAAAGGAAATACGAATACATATCCTGGTTCGGGGAATCGGGATGTGTATTGGAGGAGACAGAGACTTCATGAATTTCGAGATGAAGATCAAAGTTGAGAGAATGATTTGGGCCGGAAATCCGGTTGAGCAGAGTTACTGATAGACTGAAAAACAGTTAGACACAGTGGCACAAATTTTTGGACCCCCGATATTTGGAAATCTGGAAATATCTTACAGCATCACTCTTGCTTAGACTAATGACGACAATTTTGTTTTCTGGACATCCGGACATTTGGAAATCAGGGAATTTTTGAATCTGGATGTTTCGAGGTTTGAGCCATCCAATACAGGTCTCCGAATCTCTAATTGTCAGAATCCTCAGACAGTCGATTTTCGGAGAATTGACATTCGGAAATCTGTATCAGCCCTCCCTGAAAACTTGGTTCGAACAAGTACAGTCCTGCTCCAAACATCCATCAACATCACCAATCCATCTCATTCTCACCTCTAGCTTCCAGCGCTCTCTATAACCAAATGAGTGCTCCAAGCGTGCTCTTGGAGCCACCAATTTTATCGGCCATTCATCATAGTGCACAACTACAAAAAAGCCAATCTCCTCTCCCTCTGTTGGCTCCAGAAGCTGTCCTCGTCGATCTGGATATTCCAATTTTTCAAAAAAAACGTCCTCTCCTTTGCCATCTTCACTCCTCCCCCAAAATACATATTCTATCCCTGAAAATACCCATATCTACCCGTGCACTCTTTGTGCGCCTTGTCTTCTAGTGCCCGTATTCTCGCATGTTTGAATGAATTAGAGGAGGCGAAAGGGTGGAACAAGGAAAAAAAATAAGTGAACTACACCCCAGGACAACACACTTCTCCTCGGAATTCTTTTATCCTTGGGATACAAAAAACAGAGACGATAGAATTTTTTTTGCGTTTCTCCACTTTTGAGTATTCCTAGAAACGGGATGAACCATTCAAGTATTTGGAGAGTCTACGCGCACCGGCAGGTATGTTGTGGTGGTTTTTGATAGATGGACTATTGGTGGGTGGCCTAGAAATCCCTGAGAAGGTCACCAAAAATTCGAGATTTAGGCGGGTGGTAACTGTAGAGATTTTCAGAAGATTTGCGGATTCTGAGATTCTAAGTTCAGAGATTCAGAGAATCCGCGATTCTGCTGGATTCTGGGATTCAAAGATTCTGGCATTCTGGGATTCTGATTAATTAATGTATTCTGAGATTCTGACATTTCGAGAATCTGAGATTCAGAAGACATCAAAAAATCTAACCTCGCCTAATCCTCTTGCATTCACCAGACATTTTTCCCACAGCATCTCAACTTTTGAATTCTTCGGATTCCGACAATCGAAACATTTTTCATTTTTGAAAAAGTCTAAATGGTACCCCCGCGTCTAACCTTTTAAACCTCTGCCAGGGTCTTAAGATGAGTCCCTTTTTCTGGTTCCCTCTAATCCTCTTTTCTCTGTTTTCCTTCTGTTCTGTCTATTCCTGACAAATGACATGAATAGGAACCCCGGTTTTACCTCACATCCGGATCACCCTGAAAATTTGACTTGGGCCATTTTGAGTCATTTTTTGACGTCAGACGGCAGAAAACTAGAACGTCTTCTGGAATGTAGAAGACGGGGAACAAAGGAATGGTAGAAGAAAAACTGTCAACATCTTCTCGACAGGTATAAATGAGTTATGGAGTTTTCGGGAAAAATGACGAATTTTCCAGAACACATTTTTGACTTGTTTGGAGGGCTTTTCGGGTTTCGGGTGACGGCGAATTTCCGATTACAAATTCAAAAAAAGACAAAGAGAAAATTAGAATAAAAGGTGACGGGTTGTCAGGACGGACAGCTTGGTGGGTTTGAGTGACATTTTTAGGGGAAAACTGGGTATAAAAAAGAGGTGAAACGAGTCAAAGATTTGTTCCGAGAATTTCAAAGCTGGATTTTGAGATTGGAAACTTTGATTTTTTTTTTCTGCTGGATTCTGCAGTGCGTCTGAGGGGTCCTCAGAACACTAACAGAAGAATTCTGAAGAGTGTCTAAGAATTCTCAAGGAGGTCAAGAGATTCTGAAGGATTTTGACGGAATCCATGACTCTGACATTTTTATGTGACTTTGAGATTCTGGGATCCTGAGATTCTCAGATTCTCCAATTTCAAGTTTCCAACTTCCCAGTCAGGGTCCCCCATCCACCCCCATCAAGACTTCTCGATCTCTATGATCTTTTTTTCTCATTGAACCTTTTGCAAACTGACCTCCGAAAGTCACCCTCATCCGGGTCTAATTGAACTTCTGAATCATTGAAACATTCTGAAGGAAATCCTAAATAAATTTCCCCCCTTCCATTCTCCTCTTCAACTGCCCCCAACCCAACCAACACTATCAAATTTCAGTCATCTTTCATCCCCTTATTTCAATTCTTGGAAGCCATCTTGATATTTTTAGCATTACCTCATATTTTTTTTCGACTGTCATCATATTATTTTTGTCGCTGTCTCATGTTCGTCATGCCTAAGCGGTCAGAAAATAGAGGATGCTACTTTTTGTTTTTCGACAGGTGTGCTCGCCGAGCACCTTAACACAGCTGTCTATCATCTATCATCAGCTGAGAAGAGCCCATGCATCTATACGAAAAATAAATGGTGATGGTGCTGTCCTAAAAATAAAAGTAATAGCGCCAAAAATAGGTTGGTCCTGAGCAAATAGAGCAAGAAGAAAGTATGCAAAAGGCCGGAAGTGGATGGACCGCCTAAGATGAATGAAAGTAAAAAGTATGGATTGATCATTGATGAGAATATGAGTACATTTTTTGACTGGAAAAGTTTTGGTCAATGGACTATGGTCAAGAATAGGGGAAACAAGGAAAAGGTAGTTTTGAGGATCAAAGTTGAATCGTGGAATCGTAGAGTCTAAATTCTGATTTAGAATCTGAATCATTTGGATTTTCTATAGAATCCCAGTGAATCCTTCAACAGCATCCATAGTCGTTCAGAATCATTCAGGATTGTTCAAAGACTTCAGAAATCTTCTCAGAATCATTCAGGATCCATAGGAATCCCGCAGGATTCTCCAGGATGCTTTTAATATCTTCAAAAGCCTTCTGAATCTTTTCGAACCTGCAAACTTTGACCCCACCACAAACATATGTTTCTTCTCAAAATCTTGCAATGAGAAAAGTTCAAACTTGCAAATTCCAATGCTGTGTAAAAAATTAGCTCCTCGTGTGAAATCTATGTAACTTGAATTTTTGGACTGACGCTCTAGGCTACATGCTCTTCATCCCTAAATGTCCCTCTTCTAGTCAAGAACTTCTACGAAAAAATTTCCCAATCTCTAAATTCAGATTTCACAATATTTCCCCCATTTTCCGGTACATCGAGCACAATTCCAACTTCAGGTCCAAACACTCCCGAATGTTTGTGTGTGGTTTCCAGGGAACACTACCAAAACTTTAGATTTTCATTCTTTCGGAAACTTGTCTGTGTGTGTGTGTGTGTTTTGATGCTCCACAGTATAATCAGCCTATCCTATTTTGCACCCAATTCTCCTACCTAAGGCTCTAATCCCATCTCAATTCCAATTTCCGCCTCCTCCTCCTTTTTTCTTCGCCCCATCATCTCTAGCCTCTCTGCGTCTCTCGCATCTCCAGGCCACGCCCCTTTTCTAAGATGTTGGGCGAGGGGACTCGAAGGGGACCAGTCACTTTCATTGCTAGTATTCAACAACGCTCTTTTTCATCCTTGGAAAAATGAACATGGTCCGAAACCACGTCCCGTACCACCATCGTACCTCACTGACATCACCGACGATGATAAATTCATACTCCTTGGTTCGTTTCGCATAAACTTGAGACTAAAGACTAAGATTTCGAATTTCGCGGGGACAAAGAAGTTCCCGAAATTCGAACTTGTTTCTTTGAGCCGCCTCCGCCGCGCACGGGTATCCCTAGGATACAGACCGCCCCCTACAAAATACGAGTCAAACTTTGCACAATTTTGTGTGTGTTTTGCGTTTCCCCAAAATGTCACGTCGCCAATTTCAGAAGTCCGAGGAAGTCATCGATGTGTCGGAGGGCGAGATGAGCGAGTTCTCGTCACTCATCGGATTTGTGGGTGGTCCACGCGAGCCGGGCTGCAGTCATGGGTGAGTCTATGGAGCAAGAATCTCCCCCAGGTTTCAGAAGACGTGACAATTTGCAAGAATTCAAGGAATTCAGGGAATTCCGGGTTTTTGCAACGGGATGAAGTAAGGGAAGAGGAAGGAGAGTCCTAATTGATAATTGGCTAGAAAACATTTTTGTGTGCTCCTTTTTCGGGCGTTCTGTGGAGCTTTGCGTGAGCAAACCTCAAGTGCTTCTGTAGATCAAGAAGTTGTGCTCGGCTTGAAAAATTTCCCTAAAAACATGGTGCCTTAAAACTGTCCCCGACCAATCATCTCATGTAATCCTAGACCTCCTGCGATTTTTCCCCTTAAGTATCCAATTTTGACAAACAATCACATGTGGCCCATCCAGAATCACATGTAGCCTTGAGATTCTAAAAAAAGGAGAAGAGACACATTTTGGTTTCGAATTTCCTTTCACAAATTGCAATGTTTCCCTGCCCACCCACACTTGTTCTTCAATGATATCACTTGACATGTCTGGCGTCTTCTGAATCCATTGAAGGCGTTAGAAAAAAACGGCGCGTCTTTTTTAAAATTGAGACTTGAGAGGGTCTCACAAAATCTCAAAGTTTGATTTTGTGACCTCAATAGTCGGAGTATTGGGGGGTATTCGGGTATCAGATTACCGAGTGTTTGGGGTCCCGTGAAACAGACTAGTACATTTATAATTTTGTTTTCAGATTCCAACAAGAAGACCCGGCGTACGAGAAGGCCGTCAGCGAGTGTCACGTCATTCAGGAGAAGAAGGACTTCGCCGAGGCCGTTCTTCTGAAGTGTATCGATAATAAGCGTGAGTCTGGGACACTTTTGGGCCGTTCCCAAAACCTTTGTACCCCCGAATGACAGTCTTGCTGGGATTAGCTTCCAGTCTGTTTCACTTTTTCGAATTTCCCGGAAATCCCCCACTCCCTACCGCCCGGGGCAAAGATTGAACCTCGGTTGACCTTGACTCCGGAAAAAAGAGAAAATCCCAAAATTTTTTGCAGCTCTCTTCCCGTACATGCATTTCGCGCAATTCCGAAACGTGGACTACACGCATCGCGTTAAGCAGATTTCCGACTTGGCCCGGGAATGCTCGCCCACTCATGGCAGTCTTTATGGTTCGTTGAGTTTTATTACTTGGAAGGGGGGGACTCAGGAAGGGGAACTTCAGAAGGAGGGAAGGATATGTATAGTATACAAAAAAGTATAGTAAAGTATTGTTGGGAAAAGGTGATTCCAAGGTTCCCAGGTTCTGAATTCTTTCTCCACGTCACTCTAATCTCGAACGTTTACCTCTCTATGAAAAGTGAAAAATGACATCAGGAACAAAAAGAGCCTATGGTCCAGTGAAGAAGACAGAAGGCGAGCTCATAAATCTTCTGCCCACAGAAGACACAGAAGACGTCAACGTCTTCAGAGGTGAAGTGTATTCGTAGCAAGGGTAAACACATGCCTCTGAAAATAGAAGGCACCTCTCGCTCCATAAATCCTCAAAATAAAAAGGGGAGGCATATTTGCTCAAGTGAGGGTGTACATATGTGTGTTTAGGATTCAAGCAGGTCCCTTATGTTGTTTTTTTCGATTTCGGCGAGATGATGTGTGAGAAAGCTAAAAAATTTGATTCTTGAGGTGACTCGAGAGGATTCGAGCCAACAAGGGTTCAGAGGCCAAAGTTATAATTTGTTGATCCAGACAGGGTGAGAAAAATAAGAAGGAGAGGAAAAAATTGGTTCATAAATTTTATATACATGTAGAAGGTGTGGGAGAAAAGTTGTCTTGGGGGATTAGAGACTGAAAAACTTCCCGTTTGCAGGTTGCTACGACGAAGTGTACTCGATCCAAAAGACCGCCAGCGTTGGCGAGAATCGTCTTCCGGCTCACCGTCACGCCGGCTACATCGTCATCGGTTTCAAGCTTCTCGACGATATGGGCAATCAGGCGACATTGGAGAAGACGTGGCTTCAATGGAGTGGAGCACGCGAGATCTACAAGCACTCGCCAAGATCGTGGAACTTAAGACGGATCTCGTTGATGCGGTGTCCAACCCCGCCGCTGTGAGTTTTGTGATCTACCACGAAGAGTAGACCTAAAGTTTTGATCTACCCTTAACTGATGTCGTTGGATTATCACGGTGGTTTCATTAGCTACACATAGGAACAAACCATAGAGCCAAATAACTTCATCATCCGGAAACACATACAGACAGAAATATATGTACAATTTTTTCAGTCACAAAAACGGAGTTGCCCAACGCCCATTCGCCTACATCCTGATGTGCGAGTACGGTAGCATTTTGCATCCATCCAACACAATCCAGGCGCTGGACATTTGCGAGAGACTGCGGGTCCGAAACTGCGGACATATTGCGTTGTATCAGGTGAGAAATGTGGGGGTTGAACGGGAGGGATCACAAAGTTGCATGGGTGTACAATCACATTGGGGGCAAAGTATGGGGAGATTGAAGAGACAAATTGGATAGCGAGATCACATTATCAGTATGCTCAGAACATTTTTACAAATAGAGGCAAGAAACCGAGAGTCTCTCGTATCCTTATCGGCGGATGTACCTGACCTTCTTCTTCTTGTCATTTTCCTCCTTGCTCTTTCGATCGGCAGTCGCCGGTCTTTGCTCCTCCTCTTCTTGTGGGTAGTGCTCTCCGTACATGTTCCTAGCGTAGTCTGGCTCCATGCTCGGATGATAGCCGTCGCGGTATCCGGAGCTGGAAATTTTGCTTGAAGGCTTTGGAACTTTTTTAAAGATAAAAAACTCACGAAGTGGAAGCCAACTCTCCATCGTGTCCACACACTCCTCCGCAATTCGGAACATTCCCATAGTACGTTTCCTTGTTCTCGATCTCCTCCTCCAAATGAATCGTGGCTTGCGATTCGACCATTTTTTGAATCTTGATATACGTTTTTGGATCATGTCCATTTTCGAAGACATCTCTCTCAAACTGCCACATCTCCTTTTTGCTGAGTGATGAAAAAAAGTTGATGAGCTCTCCGTTAGATGGCAAGTCGAAAATGTTCCAGCCTTGGGACTAAAACTCAACAAGATTTGAACTTCCCGCCTGGAAACTTTTTGACCTACCCATGTCACATGAGCCGCAATGGTCCTCATCCTCTCGCGGCATAGCTCAGCTTTCTTCAGGAGATCTGGGTCGTTCATCAAGTTGGTCATCCTGAAAACCAGAAACTTTTAGAATCCAACAAAAAGAAAAATTGAATATTCAGAAGACTGATCAATAGGCAGGCGAGCCTTCTGACTTCGTGTGATGTGGAGCACGCGGCTAGAAGAAGACGAGAGACGCAGAGTGTGTGAAAGTTTGAAATAGAGACAGCCAGAGACGCAGATAAACAGAGAAATATGGAAACTGAGAGTAATAAGAAGGAGTGGAGCTAATAAGGGATTAGAAGAGAGGGAGGAGTGACATTGTGACCAGGATGACGAGATTTGACGAGAAAAGGAAAATGAGCTAATAAGGAATGGAGTCACCTTGAGAGCATGCACAAGAGGGAACATGCTTATTAGCGATTTTGGACATTCAGAACATGAAAGTTTGAAAAAGAGCATGTGAAATTTGGAATGAATCATAGCGAGTAGGAAAAAGAGCAAGAAGAATAACATAAAGATAGCTAATTTTTCTGTAGTTTGTGCGCTTTGTTTCGTCCGAAAACTTTGCATTGCGAGGTGCACGTAGACAACAGTAAAACACACTTCTTGAAGACCTTAAACCACCTGAATCCAGATTATCCCACCCACATTAGCCAACATCCCAAACCTTATCCCACCAATGACCACCTTCCAAATTCAACATTGCCTTTCCAGGTTCACTCTGCGTACACCTCGCCAGGCCCACGAACCTCGGCTCACAACTCGCCATCCCGTCAAGCAGCCGCGTTCGCCCAGTCAGCCGCCTCGAAACGTGCCCAGATGCTGCGCGGATTCTCGCAAGACGTCGAGCCGCAACCGGTGCCCGAGAGCTCAACGATGCGTCGGAATCGAATGCTCCGAACCCGCGAACGCTCGTTCCAGTACCCCGAGGAGTACTATCACGCCTACCAACCTCACCAATTCGACCCACAGGAACAGTACTGATATTTTGATCTACAAACACCAGTTTATTTTGTTTCCTGTTTTCTTTTTGCCCTTCACATTTCCCCCACATTTCATATTTTGATTCCCTGTTCGTCTCCCCCAAAAAAAACCATACGTTTTCTATCGTCTCCCATCCCACCGTCGCTCCCCCCGGGTGAAACAGTTTTTAGTCACCAATTCCCATCTAGTCATCTCATCTTTCACGAATCCCCACTATTATGTTCCATGAAAAAATCAAAAAACTGAAAAAAGTACCATGTAAAACACATATTTTTGAAATGAAATGAAGTAATAATATTTGGAAGCAGTTGAAGATGAAAAATAAGAGAATGAGAGGCTTGGCTCTCAGTCCAAGTAATTATATGGGGGACAAGAAGAGAGCGTAGGAGAAGAAAGCTCCGCGTTGCCATGGATACCGAACCCATTCGACATTCTAGGAAAGAGAAAATTAGAAATTTTACGACCCTAACGACTTTGTTCGGACTGCTAGTGTATCTGAGATGGAATTCAAGACGGCTAAATAATTTTATTGAGAAAATATACAGACAAACAAAAAGACAAAAGTTTAAGCACACAATCCGGAAGAGGTCTCGCACTTGAATCCAGACGAGCAGAAGCTGCAAGTGTCTCCTGGTTGGTAGATGTCAGAGTCGATGTAGTTTCCTCTGAAACCCTCAACTTCCGAACGGAATCTTTCAACGTTACACTCACGGTCCCTTGTACTGGCAAACCACGGCCACCTTGTACATGTTGTTCTTGGACGCGTCCTTTCCACAATTCTTAACTCCACATCCGATCAGGTTAGTTTCAGCCCACGCCATTTGTGTGGCATGTCCGATGCCAGAGTAGAAGGTGTCCTCGTCCAAAGTGATTGAGGTCCATCCGTACTTTTGGAACTCGTTTTGCCAGGAGGCAGACGCGGCGGTTCCCTGGAAGTGTTCTCTGGTTTAGACGGGAGATCGGCTTGATTCCAAAAGTTCCCAACATAACCTCCCTAAAACATTCACACTTACAAAGTTATCCAAACTAGTCGGTGCTGACGAAGACCATGACCAGTAGAGGTTCTCTCCAAGGTCTGCGTATCCAGAGTGACCGGTTGGACAAGTGTTGGCATAGCCTTGGGCTGACGAGGCTACTGAGGTGTCCCATTTCTTAAAACTTTCAAGATCTTAGTTCCGGGAAAAGCTTTCCTCACCATCTTTCTCATGTTGGCTGCTGGTGGCTCGACGGTTCCAGCGGCATTGTAGGTTCCTTTAGCAATTGATGACCTCAGATCGTTGTGTGCCTTGACGATGGCGGTCTGAGCCGTGGCACTGAATTGAGCACCGACGCATCCGATGATGGCGAGGAGGCAGAGAGCAAACTTCATGATGAAATTCGGGTTGAGTTGTGTGCTCTCTGGATAGTTTTATACAAGTTTTTATCAGTGTGGGGAAAGAAAAACAAGGTGTGTTACGCACAACCCGTTAAACTCAAAACGAAAAACTTTGGTCTTGCGAAAACTGATAAGATTGTCTGTTTTCACTATGGGTTGGATAGTTACTCGTGACAATTGTCAAGACGGTGTTGACAGGATTGGCATGAATACAAAGAATTGGAGATCGTTTCAACGCACACATAGAGAAGGAAAGATTCGATGGAAAAATAACTTTTCAGATTCGGAACAAATGTTAAATTCGCTCCATGTGCTCCAACCATTCTGATGAAACTTTGAATCTATCCAGATTCCTTTTTTGATATCTACCAACCTTGCATCCGAACTCGGTCCCATCGTTGACACTTTTGATTCTTGTCATTCCGGAAATTTTCTATGTATTAACATGCTAATAGTATTTTGCTCAAAACACATTTCATGTTTTGCTCCTTACTCTTCCCTCCATCCTTATCAATATCACCACCGCCAGACATACAAATGGTACCAAAGACTAGAAGTCGACAATGTTTTTACGAGAAAGAAACCGCGTCGAGGTTTATGATCCTGTTTTTTTACTGATAAGCGTGACGATGGCAAGCATATAAAAGAGCACCCCTGGAGTCCTAAAACTCCACCGACTCTTCATCGTCCAATCATGAAGTCTGCTCTCTGTCTCCTCGCCATCATCGGATGTGCCAGTGCTCAGTTCAGTGCAACTGCGCAGACCGCCATCGTCAAGGCTCACAACGATTTGAGATCTAAAATTGCTAAAGGAACCTACGACGCTGCTGGAACCATCGAGCCACCAGCAGCCAACATGAGAAAGATGGTAAGTATTCTGGGATGTCTGACAACTGTTTAGACCATGGTTTCAGAAATGGGACACCACCGTCGCCGCCTCCGCCCAAAAGTATGCCAACACCTGCCCAGACGATCACTCTGGATACCCAGGACTCGGAGAGAACCTATACTGGTCGTGGTCCTCGAACGCTCCAACCGGCTTGGATAGCTTCGTAAGTTGTGACAAGCTTCAAAAAACACTGATAGGAACACATTGCAGGGTGTCGCCGCTTCGAAATCCTGGGAGCAAGAGTTCCAAGACTACGGATGGTACTCCACCACTTTGGACGAGGACACTTTCAACTCCGGCATCGGACATGCTACCCAAATGGCGTGGGCTGAGACCAACCTGATCGGATGTGGAGTTAAGAATTGCGGAAAGGACGCGTCCATGGGCAACATGTACAGAGTAGCAGTGGTTTGCCAGTACAAGGGACCGTGAGTAGATTGACGGGAAGACTTTTTTTTGTTTTGAAACTGAGATTTTCAGAGGAAACTACATCGACTCCGACATCTACCAACCAGGAGACACCTGCAGCTTCTGCTCATCTGGGTTCAAGTGCGAGACCTCTTCCGGATTGTGTGCTTAAACTTTTGTCGATTTGATTGTCTGTATATTCTTCTCAATAAATCATCATCATTCAAATCGCCAGTAATGTTCTTCGAACTTACAAACATGCCCAGTTATGTATATGTATGTAGCTAACCCAAGCCAGCAAGAACCAGTTGAGTCAACGTTACGCCAGCTTGTGTACTTTGACCCACAAAATGAGCTCATATTTAGCTAACTCTGGAACCTAAGATTCCCGAACGAGAGTCGTCGAATTTCTTGATTTTTCTTGTTGTCTCATTTGGTGGAAACTGATGATAAAAACCATGGGAATGTTAAATGCTGTCCATCATCTGTCTCTGTTAGTTATGTTTCTCATTGCGAGATTTTCAGCTCGACGGTTGCAGCAGTAGTTTTCGAAAGTAAGCTCCTCAATCGGAAGAAATTCCTCATTTTCTTAGCATTCTTGCAAAATTACGGGCTGATCCGTTGCAAGTATGGTCCATCGTACAGTACCTTTTGAAAAGCAATGAAGACAAATTTTTGGAAATTAAAGTTTACATATACACATGTCTCTCTGTCTGTAATCAATCTTACTACATATACTTTGTTATGCATTGTGTCACGTTTCGCTCCCTACTCAACGCTTATCATCATAATTGCCGTCGCCAGACATACGAATGGTCCAAAGACTATTGGAGCCGACAATGTTTTGACGAAGACAGTTGACTTGGTCTTGTTTTTTTACTGATAAGGGGGACGATGCCAAGCATATAAAAGAGCACCCCTGGAGCCCCAAAACTCAACCCACTTTTCAACACTCAGTCATGAAGTTTGCTCTTTGTCTCCTCGCCATCATCGGATTGGCCAGTGCTCAATTCAGTGCCACTGCTCAAACAGCAATCGTCAAGAATCACAACGATCTCAGATCTGCCTTTGCTAAGGGAAGTTATATCGATGGAAATGGAATGATCGAGCCGTCAGCAGCCAATATGCGTAAGATGGTAAGTATTCTGGGGTAACCGACTACTGTAAATCCATGTTTCTAGAAATGGGACACCACCGTCGCCGCCTCCGCCCAAAAGTATGCCAACACCTGCCCAGACGATCACTCTGGATACCCGGGTCTTGGAGAAAACCTTTACTGGTCATGGTCTTATAATAATCCAAGCAGTCTTGATAACTTTGTAAGCCATTAAAAAATCAAGTCTCCTAGAGATCCTACCGGGTTTCAGGGTGTCGCCGCATGCAACTCTTGGCAAAGCGAGTTCCAAGACTTCGGATTGCCTTCAACCACGTTGGACGAGGACACCTTCAACCTTGGCATCGGACATGCCACCCAAATGGTGTGGGCTGAGACCAACCTGGTTGGATGCGGTGTTAAGAACTGCGGAAAAGACGCGTCCATGAGCAACATGTACAGAGTCGCAGTGGTTTGCCAGTACAAGGGACCGTGAGTAGATAGGCGGGAAGACTTTTGTTTGAAAAACGGACATTTTCAGAGGAAACTACATCGACTCTGACATCTACCAACCAGGAGACACTTGCAGCTTCTGCTCGTCTGGATTCAAGTGCGAGACCTCTTCCGGATTGTGTGCTTGAACTTTTGTCTATTTGAGTGTCTGTATATCCTTCTCAATGAACTTTATCAACAGCAAACTTCCTATATACATAACGGATTGGGAAATCAGAACAGTAATAAAATGTACCGCGTTAACAAAAACATGCCCGCTTTTTCTAATTTCCGCTTCTCCATTCTACAACATCCGTGAGCTCTGAAAACATCTGAAGAGATAACGTGATCATATAATGTATTCCTACCAGCTCTCATTTATTTTCACTGCTTCTGGATTCTTCCTGAGCTGCATCTCCAACTTCGTTCTGATCTACCTGACCGTAATCCATGTCAAGAAAGTCTCTGGCACCTACCGAAGGATGGTTATCTATTTCGCCCTCCTTGGTGTTTTTTTCACCGGACTCGAGATGGTTGCTCAACCTTTCGCTCATAATTACAAAACTTATCTTATTATATTTAGCACCAACCAATGGATCAAATCTCGAGAAACGTTGAACTTCTTACTCTCAATTTGGATTGGCTTTTATATCGTTCAAGTCGCCTTCATCAGTGTTCAATTTTTCTATCGCTTTCTTTGTGTGTTCCATACAAAAGCATCTGAAGGCTTTGATGGCTGGAAAACTATACTTTGGATCGTGTACCCATTTCTACCCGCGATCATCTACCTACACATGTTTTACGGGTTCTGCTCTCCTGACGATGATTCGGATCGAATTTTGAGAGAAACCATTTTTGAATCATATGCTTTGGAAATCGCCAAACTTCCTAGATTCATGGTCAACCCCTATAATCTTAATGGCTCATTCCGAATTGGAAATATATTTTTCTTAATATTTTCTTTTTTTCTCCTAGCTTATAACTATTGCGTCATTCTATATTGTGGATTGAGAATGCACTATAAAATTCGAGAAAAGTTAAAGACTTTCTCAAAATCTCATCAAAAACTTCAGCATCAATTTTTTCGCGCACTCGTTGTGCAGAGTTTGGGACCAGCTATTTTCTTACTTCTACCAGTGGCTCCAGTGCTCGCCACGCCCCTTTTAGCACCGTACCTCGGAGTCGAGGTTAATATACAGTTTGGATGGATCTATTCGGTTGTCGGATTGTTCCCACCATTCGATAGCATCTCGTTCATGTTGATTGTGTCCGAGTATCGAGCAGTGATAAGAAGTGAGTGTTGTTTTGTGATTTTTTTAATGAAAAAGCTTCAGGTCGATTCTCAACAACTCCCAACCAAGTGTGGGCCAGCAGTACGTGGTAGATCATTTTCTATGAAATGGTGTACTTGATAAATTTGTTTTTTAATATTCATTTTTCTTCAGTGCTCTCACATAAAATTCCCGCATGAAAAAAAAAACCAAACTAAAATTCAAAAACGAGGAGGTAGTGCTAAATGGAGTCCCGAACCTCTGCGATTCAACTGATAGTGCACTACGTCTCCAACTGGTGATCCTTTTTCCAGGTCGATGTAGTCGGAAACAATCACTTGAGGGGAGACGATAATTTTTGGGATGGATCCACGATGGCTACCTGAAAAGTGAATGATTGAAATAAGGGTTCAATAAGATCTATAATTTGACGGTTTTCAGCTCAGAATGGTCAATATTGAGAAGATGAAAAAATATGTTCCAATCATTTGATTTCTATCAAACTTGGTGAGTGTATCAAACAACTCTAGATCTACATTTTTGAAGTTGACAACTTTTCTAGAAATCGCTGTGAAGTGAGATACGCAACATCAAAACTTGGTGCATTTCAGTGCAAATTTTGATCTTTTTCGTACCAATTATCTTGAACGCGACATAACTGACTCGATTGTGATTTTCGTAAAACGCTTTCAACTTCAAAAATAAAGATCTAAAATTGCTTAATACACTAACCATTTTCATAAAAATAGAGTGATTGGAACATACTTTTTCAGTTGCTCAAAGTTGACCACTTTAACGGATACTCTTTGACCATTTTAGAATGGTACTGTTGGCGGACATTTTTGGTCACAAAAGTTTGTTTTGAAAAAACTCACTATGCTGCTCCCACCAACTGTGTCTCCTTGTGTAGTCGTGCGGGTATGTCATCCCTTTTGGGTTATAACTTTCGATACACTTTTGCATTTGAACTCGATCGTAAACGAATTTACAGTAGAGAAAGACAGCGAGAAAGGAGACAATAGCAATTGGAAAGAATATGAGTTTAGCGAGAAGCTCGAACCACTGGACCAGATCCATTTGGAACGAAAAAAGAAATGACAGGAAGCTAGCCAGTAAACTCCGAAATGTTATGCCGTCGATGCTGAGGAGGGGGCCAAGAGCAAGATTAGGAGGGTTCTCGAAAGAATATCCGCTTATATACTTGCCTCCTCGAAAATAGTGTTTGGTGTTGGAGCAGTACAAGTTTGGTTGACGACATCTGCGGATTTTGCCGAGCATCAACAGAGGGGTAATCCTAACCTGTTGACCCGCAAAGCTTGACAAATGTCGTCACAAGCAGTTATTTCGGGAAATGTCAAACACAAAAAAAAACGTGGCTTAGGTTATCTTGATTTTTTGGGTCAAGTTTTGAGCTGCTTTGACTTAAAGACTCAGAGATTCATGATCCGTGGGTTAAATACCTCGTTGGTCGAACAAACTTGATAGCAGGCGTCAGACGTCACGAAAGTCTCAAAATTCAAAAAAAAAATCAAAAGAAAACCGTCAAGAGCACGGAAAGTGTCTACAAACTTCATGGTAGTAGTCGGTAGAATGAAAAACTCGGGTGAGAGCTCCAGTTTTATACTCACACATGAGCTTAAGGGATTTTCGTGATCCGATTAGATTACACACTAGGTCACTCACATACGAAATTGGAATTGTTTTTTTGGGTTTCTCAAACAAAGGTCACCCCCCCCCCCCCCCCCCCCCCCCC